>PVHP010005900.1:40155-63013 GCA_004024765.1 Zapus hudsonius
CTCTCTCTCTCTCTCTCTCTCTCTGCTTGAAAATGAATAAATAAAATGTTTTAAAAATGTATGCACTTAATTATGGTTGATTTAAAATTTATATTAATGTAAATGTTGATCCACAGTGAATGAAATTTTGAGTCCACTGGAATCTATGGCACTATTGAACTACATTTTCTGGCAATAACAAACACTGAAAATCACCCACAGTCCATTTTCAATCACAAATACTAATACTACTCAAGAGTTATTCATTAGTCAATAAAATTCACAGTGAGGTAAGTGACCTTGTAGAGATCAAGTCAATAAATATATTCAGCATATCCACAAAGCAAAGCATACCTAACTGGAAAGGCCAATTCTAGTCTCTATTTTTTTAACTCTTTATATTTAAGTTGATAAATTTTTCTGTATCACATTTTTTTTGGTTATGGATGCATGTGTGACAACATTGTAATAGACCACAGTAAACTCTATGTAAACTTCTAAAGGGGTTGTAGCAAATAGTCTGAAGCAAGGCATGATATTCAATGGCACTAGTGAATGTTTCCGTTGGAGGAGACTGAAAGATGTAATTTACACTGCTGTTAATCTTGCTTTTATCATAGTGTGAGTCTGTTGTGTGCTACTCCAACCATAGCAAGATAATAAAAACACAGATGACATTTACATAATATATGATTTACTATTTTCCATGGTAAAAAAAAATCTTGCAGTAAAATAAAAGTATATTGTAAAGTTCCTCAATATGAAATGTAGAAGATGTCCTTTTAAAAGAATTTTTTGTTGATCTGCTACTCTGAGTAGAATGGATATTCTATAGTATTTCTCCAAAGTATGTGAGAAAGTGTCAAATGCCATTCTATTCTCAAGCATGAATAGTATTTACAGGCATACATTAAAGTCCAATTATCATTTCACATTGTAATTCAAAAATAAATTTCAAATGTTTTAGTTGATGTATTCATATTCAGTGGATGTAGAGGAAGCATTTCTCTTACTCATATTCATTTTTCAGTGTGTATGTGTGCGTGTGTTTAATATTTATTCTGTGGCGCAGTACCTGTCAGATATGCATGTCTGTGAAGAGATACAATGTTGTGCATGTACATTTGGCAGCCAAAGAGAACTTCAGGTGCCCTTCTCCACTGCTCAACCACATACTTCTATGAGAAGGGATCCATCCCTCAGCCTGAGCTTCTGCCGCCCATCAAGCCCCAGTGCTTCTAGTGTCTTCGCCCCTCTTCTCCTCTGCAGATTGGAGTTACAAGTGTGTATGAGCATGCCTAGATTTTTTATATTTTTTAGATTCTAGAAGACTCAAACTTGGCTGGTCTCATGCTTTGCCAGACCCTCCTGCTTAAATAACATTCACTCTTAACTGCTGTGCCATCTTTGTAGCTCCTTGTTCACATTCTGTAGATGAGAAAAAGAACGTGACACTAAAATATGGCATGTGACATTCTTGTACCATTCAAAATAAAATGGGTTAATTTTGACCGTCTTTTTTTCTATCTTCAATTCATGATGCTGAACTCAAGCTTATACCTCGGCTTTGCATTTCCCTCAGCATGTGAGAGAGTGCATTGTGTTTGGCAAATACTTAGATTTTATCTAATTTAGTAAAAAGGACTATTAAATCAAGAAACATGTGAACTCGAGGTATGACTCTGCATGTGGATACAACAAATTATTTGTATTTAACTGCTTCAAGTTCCTATGGAATTTCCAATAACTTGTCAGAATTGCCATTAATTCTGTCTTATTTTCTATCAAAGTTACAAATCAAGATATAGGGAGAAATCAGGTATAAAACATGAATTGGAAAATCTGTTCTGACATAGATCAAGGAAAGAAATGGGATGATTAATCCCAGCCATAATGAATATAAATGGAGTTCTACCTGTCCTATTAAGTGAGCCACAGGAATTAGTCAATACCATTTGTCTAGAGGACAAGTAAAGATGGGTCCAATGTGCATTTGAACTTTAAACATGTGGATTCATAATTAGCCAGAAACTCTTACTTTGATCTGAGTAATATTTTTTAATTGATATATAATGTATATATAAATATATACATATATATATATATAAAACAATTATACTCTTATTGACTGTCGTAGTCAGCCACACACTGCTGGGATAAATCTCACAACCAGGCACAGTAAGGGGAAGAAAGGATTTATTGAAGCTACAGATCCAGGAGAAGTTTCATAATGGTGAAAGAGGCTGCCCCCCTTTCACAGGTCCACGCAGAGAGAGAACCCCTTCACCAGCACCACACACAGCAGCAAACAAGCAGTGGCAAAGGGAGAGAGATCTCTTTCCCCTTTATACAGCATTAGGGCAGGTTCTTGCAACCCTCTCCCAGACTTGGCTTCCTGAGTCTTTGGAATTTCCTTCTTGCACTGCCCTCTCAGGAAGGTATGTTCATTTCTAGCTTCCCTGAGCTTCCTTACATCCTGCCTCCTATGGAGAGGCCTGCCTTTCTGTGAACAACATCAGAGACCCACCCAAGATTACTAAAAATGTCAAATTGACAACAAAATTTAACCATCAAATTAAGCCTCAGGAAAAGCTATAGGCTTTGTTAGTACATTAAAGTATACAAATCTTGAAATAGTTTCTTCTATATTAAGATTACAAAACAAACCATATCTAAATTCTAATGACTTGAGTTTCTCCATTTTTATTGTAAACTGCTTCTTTTTTTTTCAAATTCCAAAACTATGATCCCATAGCAAAATACAAAATTAAAAGTTAGACCTCAGTGTTAATTAAAATGTATTCTAAATGACCAGTGACTTAATATTTATCACTTTCCTCATTTCTCAAACAATTAGACATTTCCAAATAAATGGCAAAAAAAAACAATTTGCCTTTGTGAATTATCTAGAAAATAAACTCAGTTCTTTTTGGGCTAAAATGACTGAACATGTATAATCTGAAAGATTGTCAGTAGCCACTATAATCACATGTGACAACACTAATTTTAAAAATGTAACTTGACAAAATTTACTCATGCTTAAATAGTAAATGATTTATCTACTGGTTAACTCTACAACAATACCTATAAAAGCACATATTTATGATATGGTATATGGTAATATCTTCTTGTTTATCATGCTATTCTGAAAGCTATCAAAGTCCAGATAAAATGGGAAGTTGGCATAACACTATTTGGAAAACCTTAGATTGGGAAAAATAGTCTAAGACAGCATGGTATTGGCAGAAAAACAGACAGTCCAACCAGTGGAATAGAATTGAAGACCCAGCCTTTAATGCAAGTAACTTCAGCTTCTTAGTCTTCGACAAGGGTGCCAACAATGTATGCTGGGCCAAAGATAGCATCTTCAACAAATGGTGTTGGACAAATTGGATAAACACATGTCAAAAAATGAAAATAGACCCACTCCTTTCACCATACACAAAGATCAACTCCAAATGGATCAGAGACCTCAATATTAACCATACAACCCTAAACATCCTGGAAGAAAAAGTAGGAGGAACCCTACATGAGATAGGAGTAGGGAACAACTTACTGAGCAAATCTCCAGTAGCCCAGGAAGTGCAACAGTCACTTAAAAAATGGGACCTAATCAGGATCAAAAGCTTCTCTACAGACAAAAACACTGTTCTCAAAGTCAATAGACCCCCTTCAAATTGGGAGATGATTTTCACCAGCTACAACTCAGACAGAGGCCTAATTTCCAGAACCTACAGAGAACTCAAAAAGTTAATAACAAAAACCCAAATTGCCCCCTCACAAAATGGGGCACTGATCTCATAAGAGAATTCACAGAGGAGGAAACACAAATGGCCTTTTTTTCACCTGAGAAAGTGCTCAGTATCCTTAAGCATTAGGGAAATGCAAATCAAAACCACAATGAGGTACCATCTTTCCCCAGTCAGAATGGCAATCATAAAGACAACCAACAACAATTGTTGCTGGCGAGGATGCGGGGGAAAAAGGAACCTTCATTCACTGCTGGTGGGATTGCAAACTCATTCAACCACTATGGAAAGCAGTGTGGAGACTCCTAGACAGAATGGACATAGAACTACCAATGGACCCAGCTATCCCTCTACTAGGCATCTACATGCAAGGTATTACATCTCAATGCAGAAACTTTTGTACAATATTTATAGCAGCTCAACTCATAATAGCCAAGAATTGGAATCAACCCAAATGCCCATCCATGGATGAATGGACAGCGAAACTGTGGTATATTTATATGATGGAACTCTACTCAGCTGAAAGGAAAAATGACATTTCAAAATTTAGAAAAAAAAAATGGTCTGACTTTGAGCAGATCTTACTAAGGGAACACTCAAAATAACAGAGAATTGAACGCCGCATTCTCTCCCTCATATGCGGTCCTTAACCAGGATAACTGTTTTCTTTATGCAGACTAGTAGAAAGAAATGAGAGGTTATGAATGAGGGGTAAGGGAAGGGGGGAGGGGAATGGTTTAAGCAGGAGGCCAATCCAAGTTAGGTTCAAAAACATAAAATCCTCATGAGCATAATGTTACCTAAAGAGTAAATAGTGGGCGTCAACTGGCAAGAGGGGTCATGAGTAGTAGGGGAGAATGTCTAAGTCTGTGAATAATTGAGCAGTCTGAAAGTCCCAGGTCCCAGTCACCAGTCCCTTCCCTCACTGAGCTGTTGACCAAAGTGACCCATGAGGTTCCAAAAACAAGACAGAATTCTGTCAAGGCTCTTGAACGCCCTCCCCAGGCCTGAGACAAAATCCTGTTGCTGAAAAAACCACAGAATGCCATCAATCTTCATCGAGAGTCCCAGCAAGGTCTGGAATGGTAACCAACCCCCAGATGGCAGTTAGTGAAGGGCTGGAGGGCACTACACAAGCTGCCAGGGGAAGCTGATCGGTGATAACTGGAGTAAAGAGACCATTGACATGAAACATAGTCTGCGGCCATGAGTAGGCTGACCATACCTCCTACTTGGAGAACAGCAAACCAGAAAAGGAGCACTGGTGCAATGGAGGAGCCTGGGTCTGGGGGGGGGGGAATCAACAGCTATTAAATTCGACCAAATATTCCACTTAGTAACGGGAAGCCTGTGACTGGAACTGGGGATTCAGGGCAATAGGCACCTAATCCCCTACTCTTGGGCTCCCAAGAAAAGATGCACTATGGGAGCGATTGACAGGGAGGCTACTAAAAATAGAATCTTGGCAATCCAAGATCCAATTGTGTATATTTGTTAACCTAGAATGATCTCACTCTCCGATGGTGATTATGTTTGCATTTTTCAGGATGCAGCGAGAGACTTGTGGCCCATCTAACCCTACCAACCGATCGCAGGCAGATAGCTGAGATCTGAGAGAGATGAGCCACCATAGTCATACCATGGAGGATCCATATGGAGCCCCACAGAGAATGACGAGGTGAACAAGGGACCCATAGCCACAGCCATTCAATCAATACAGGATAAGCCAGTGTGACAGAAACCAACAATTTTCGACACAAAGCCCCCTAAGCTCACAACATTAAAGCAGCCTTAAATCTCACCCACCACGACTCAAGGAACTGAGCGGGAGAAGGGGCAGAAAGATTGTGAGAGCCGTGGTGGGGGAGACTATCCAGAGGCATGGCACCCCTCAGTAACAACACACTTGGGTCAGGAGGACCGGGCTGAGTACTAGGCTATCCATGGTCCCCTGCCACAAGGACTGATCCAGATGACCCATGGAGGAGGATATCCAGCTATTGGGGATGGGGATGGGAGTACATTGGGTAACTGGAACTAACAATTCATTGTTTGTCCACTAAATAAGCTAACACATTATGGACAATAAATATATATTAAAAATAATCTGTCTAGAATAATCAGAATTAGCTGAAGAAAGATGGGATGAAACAAAAAATGCCACTCTGCTGATTTCTCCTTTCAACATGACCAATTCCTCAGGTGCCCATGACCACAAGTTGTAGCAGAAGAGCCACATGCCTTTCACTACCCAGTAGTAATCGGGATTTTTTACTTTAAAATTGACTCAAACATATGTAAACATGTGAATTGCTTCATTTCTTTCTTAAATTAAAATTTGTTATCATTTAAGCTTTTTGTTCAAAAAATATCATTTTGACCGATGTGTTTTGGCATGCAGCCATTCTTATGTTTCATGTAACACACATCAGATAGCCAAGTAGTCATGTGACACTGATCATCACATACGTTACTTTCCTCTGGCCTTCCTGGTCAAAATTATCCAGCAACTTACTTCTCCTAACAAACACTTGATGATTCTTTGGTCCTTACAGGCAGTGTGATTTCTTCAACACTAAAATTTTAAACCTGTATTTGAAGTATTTTTTCTTATAAATCTCCCACAGTTGTCTTCCATTAATTTTCTGACATGTGCAGTCCTAGCATCTCTGTTTTCCGTCATCCTCCTGTCCAAGCATGGCTCTTCCTCAGAAGAGGAACAATCATTCTCCTGTGAAATCGCTCCCATCTCCTAGGACTCAAGTGCAAGTGAGAATCATTGCAAGATCACATGGCACTTCAGTTCCTCCCGCTGTCATTCTCCCAATCCTCCAGCCATATTTTCAAAGGTATCTTTGTCCTTTGCTAGTTCTCCTCCACTAAGATTCCAAGTACCGACACAATGTGTTTTTCTTCTCATCTAATATTACAAACAATATTCACAACCTCCCTAATGCTCATGTTCATGTTCATTTCATAGTGTGTATGAAAGTCTCATATGATACATGCTTTATTTATTTATGGCTTCAGTGCATATAGACCTTGGTAAATAGAATCTGAATTTCCATTTTATTACTGTATCCTCTGTACTAACCACACTGAGGATCTGAAGAAATGTTTATTAATGGAGTATGAATCAATCATATAGTAATGTATGGCTGTAGGGAAGATCAACAAAGTGTGCATATACATTGAAAATGTATTTAACCATAAATTACTTTGCTTCTTCTTATTAATTGCACCCACATATTTGAAAAACAAAAATAATAAGAAAGCTCTCAGTTTGGGTGTAAGAATCACCCTCTAGCACTCTGTATGTGAAATATTGCATCATATATATATATATATATATATATATATATATATATATACATTCAGAAAGTGAGAGAGAGAGAGAGAAACCTATAATTAAATTAAACTACATGACACACATGGGCAATGTACCAACTCAGAAAACCACACATGTTTCTTTGAATATCTATTTTTCTACCAAATTCCATATTAAAGAATAGATTTGTAAGTTGAAGTTACTTTTTTAAGAAAAGCTGGTTCTATATGCAGCTTCAGAAACAATTAAGGGCAGATTTGAATTCTGCCTTTAGGATTTACCGACTAAAAACCTACATTGGGAAGGCACTATTAGAGTTCCCTTGCTCTGTGAGACCAGGGAAAAAAATGAGGTGGTCTACCCACCTTCCACAGTACCAAGCTCTTACACAAACACACAGTCTATGAAAACGCCTGTTGTAGTCAGTTACACATTGCTGGGATGAACCAAGCCAGACAAAGATTATAGGAGAAAGGGATTTATTTCAAACTCACAGATCCAGTCAGTGGCAGGGGAAGCTTCTTGCTTACATGCAAGCAGAGAAGCCGGTAAAAAGCCAAAGCAGCAAGATGAAACGATCCCACAGAGCTCAGAATGCTCTCTTATACCTTTGGGCTGGAATTCTGATGGGTCCCCAGTGACAGCTCCTCTAGCGAGGTGGCTGGAGATCCAAGATTAAGGCTTTAATAAAACCTGAGTCTATGGGGGTCCATGCATTCAAACTACCACACTGTTCCTTCATTATTTCCTGTCCTTTAAAAACCCTATCTAGGCTCTTTCTTCTTAGAGTTATAAATTCATTATCAATTTATGAATAAAATCTTTGAAAATCATGACTTACATGATTTGAAAAGTGAAAACTATCTGTTTTAATAAACACAGCTCTGTAAATTTTAATTGCAGTAATAGGATAGGCGTGGAGAGTCTCTCACTAGAAGATTACTTGCCTATCATGGAAGAGAGCCTGGTGATCATCCTCAGTACTGGAGTGAGGGTAGTGAAAGAAAATAAAAATTAGAAACAGTAAATACCATCACTTTTCTCTCAGCTTGGATGAGACGGAATATGTGATCAAACAAGTGTGGATTGTTTGCAGTTGTCAGATCAGTACCCAGAGAGCTTTGGCCAGAAACAAGCATAATTATAACCATCAAAGACCATTTCCCTTTGACCCACTTCTGAAAGACATCCTCCTGCTCTGCATAGGTTCTACAATCTCACAGCCTTGTCATCAGCTGGGGACCAAGCATTAAAGAACACGTGGGAAATACTTCACATTCAATGTGCTCCAAGAAGTGACATCTCCTTCCTGCTTCCCCAGCGGTGATATTTGATACTAATGTATTCTCTAGGAAACTTCAGTAAGACAATATATTTAACGTATCCTGAAGATCAAGGTTGTCTTTCATCTTTGTCAAATTAAACTGAGTGATTGTAGTTACCTTCTGGTTGTTGGGATAAAGCACTGAACAAAAAGCAGCTGATGGGAAGTAAGTATGTACTTTGGCTTACAGTCTCAAAGGACAATTCGTGATGGCAGGGAAAAGCACTGCTTGAGCAGAGGTTGGACAGGACTCTGCCACAGCAGGTGAACCAGAGCAAGCTGGCTCTAACACTCCTAAGCCAGTCCCCAACAACACATCACTTCCAGCAACCCTCCACCTCCCAAACTGCCACCAGCTGGGAACCAAGCATTCAGAACACATGAGTTTACAGGACACATTGGATTCAAACCACCACAGATTGGCACATGTATATGTCATAGAATGTGGACTTTTTGGATTTCTTTGGCTTTCATTCACATTTGAGCTCAGAGCACAAGCATGAGCTGAAACCAACTGACTCTTCCTAAAGGCTATCTATCTATTCCTCCATGGTCCAAACCAGGTATCATCTTTGTATCCTCAAGTAAAATATCATGGGTATCTGCCGACATCACTCATTTAATTGCATATGAATAATTTAGTGTGAGTAATGCAGGAACTTTCTACTTCAAAGGATCGCCCTTACCAACAGTGAGCTGAGGCAGCTCAGAGGACCGCATTAGGTGCTCTATCCTTGAAATCTTGTCTACCTCTTTGTGGGACAGTGTCTCTTGTTGGCCTGGGCTCACCATTTATGCACTAATCGCATACCTGAAAGCTCTAGGAATTCTCATTATTATCAATCTTTTTAACTTTTTAAACCCTGAGTAGTAATATATGTTCTATTTTGTTTTGGATTCTATTGCACCAAAAGAAAATATGAAACTAGATAAAAAGTAAATTGAAACTAACCTGAGATTAAATATTTATTTCCTTATCATTAATAAATATTTCCTTTCTATTTAAAAACTTCATGTGTATATTTTATTGACAAGTACACTAAAAATATATGTACATGCAAACACAAGACAATCTCTCACAGTTATTAATATTTCAAGGTGAAAATGCAGCTAGAAATAAATTCAGATCAAAACACTTGAATTTGAAATTCAGTATTATTGTCAGGAATACTAAGGTTTAAAAAACATTACTGTATTTTTTTTGGGGGGTGGGGGACCAAATACCGGGCAGGAAGCAGTTTAAGGAATAAACAGTGTATTTGAATTCACAGGTGGAGGTTACAGTTCATTATGGCCAGTGGCAAGATGGCAGGATCTGAGGAAGCTGGTCATATTCATTCCACACTGATCAGAGCAAGAAAAGCTCTTGATTGGAACACTCTGCAAACCCAGCTCATGAAGCAGTGCCTCCCTCAGTTACAGAGCACTCCATCTCAATTAACTTAATTCAGAAAATCTCTAACAGGTATTTGCTGAGATTTGTTTCCATGATGATTATAAATACATTCCAGTTAACAATCAGTAAGATTATCCACCAAGCTTATTCTTTTAGGTTTATCATGATCTTATGAATATTCTAGGTTTATTCAGGCCAATAGCAGAGAGTCAATAAATTACAGTATTGGGGAAAGTCAGGGTGTCTTAGAGTCCTATCTACATTTAGTTCTCATCTTTTTTTTTTTTCCTTAAAGATAATAAATGTAAAAAATACAACAAATTTAATATAAATATTTGTTTTTTGGTATATAGGTGGATACATATTTTAGAAAATAATTTTGAAGTCTTATTAATTCTGATTGCCTAATAAAAATAGATTCAATATGGTAAATAAAAAATAATCTTTTAAAATGTGACTTTAAAGTCATTGAAATTAAATATAAAATATAATAAATTTCTCATTACCTTTTATTTTGGCTTATAGTTAGAAGACAATTTTTATGTTTCAGATGTTAATTATTTTAATCCAAACCTTAAATATAATTATTACTTTTCTAAAATATGATACATTAAAAGATTGTAACTTAGTTATAAATTTAATTGAAAAAATCTTGATAGGTTATGTACTTAGTTCTAAGGTTTAGATTTTAAAAATTCTTAACTTGATCACTTTAGTAGTCACACTGCATGAAAAATCAAGAAGACTTTAAAATAAAGCAGATCATAAGAAACAAATTTAAAAGAAATTCATACCTACAATAAGTAACTAAACAACTCTGCTTATATTAGCTAGCCTTCATACAGCCACACACAATTAGGGAAATAGATGATGAGGAGTTAGATTGCATGATCTCCCCTTGTAAATTGAGAGACATTATTTCACCAAGCACATAGAAAGGACAAGTAATACCATGCTGAGAAAGCAGCAAGCATATGCATACACTCATAGAAAGATCTAGATGGAATCTGCTGATCTGTCGCTGTTGTCTGGGAAGCCTGCTGTGGAAAGTAATGAGAGCAAGTCAGAGAGGCAAGCTTGCATTATCACTCACTTTATCAGACAACCTGGGAATTCTTTGAACCTTTCACATTCACCTTCACTACAAACATGTATGACCCTGTTGATGTCACAGGTAATAACCTAAGATATCAGTTATTAGACTGCCTAATCTCATATCTTTTGCTATGTAAGTGATACAATAGTCACTCTCCTCCATATGTTTGGCATCTAGCTTCAAATACAGATGACTTTTTGCTTACTAAACTGAATCTACTCATGGAAAAATAACTCAACATTCTTTCCCAAATATACAAAATCACATAAAATTGAAATAGCCTATTTTAAGTGTGTGTATGTGTGTGTGAATGTTTGTAGATATATAGATGTTAGATTACATACACATGAATATAAGTATACAATCATTTTTTTCTACATAAGCAAAATCTGATATTGCTTGTGTACTCTAATCAAAATCTTGCATTGTTTTCACTGGAATCCCTTTAAAACATCAGCTGAAGTGTGTCACCGCATCGGCAACCACTTTGGCTTTACAAAGTAGGTTCACTTAAAGAGTCATATTTCTTTTCAACATCTAGTGAGAAGGCAATTACTGAATCAGAAATCTCCACCCTCCTTAAAATAATGAAGTTCATAGCTACAGACAGGGAACTATCTATGTGACAAAGACTAGACGAAAATGGATAATCACTCATGTATTTTTATGATCTGAATTCATATATGAAGCATATCTAGCTTGAAAAGAATAGTACAGTGATTTTAAAAAAAATCACAAAGTTTAGAAACCTAAGAGTGATGGTGACACGAGGCAAGACACATATGTCTCAGCTCAGTTGTTTTACCAAGCAGTTGGTTTTGACTCTTAAGATAGTGTAGAGGATTTAATAATATATCAGAAACACCTAGCTCAGCACAGCAGCACCAGTTTTAATGAAATGCATATTTCCTTTTTAAGGAGAACTATCTGGGAAGAAAACAGTGGAATGGGTTAATAAAACTGTCATTCTTTTTTTAAAAAAAAAACCAGTATTTCCAAGACAATAACTATTTAAACAAATGTTTAACATCTTTGCCATCAAGGAAATGTAAATTAAAACTGTTTTTATATTTCATTTCACACAATGCAGAGTTGGTACCATCAAGAAATCAAATGACCACAATGCTGGTAAGTGTGTGGGGAGAGAGGAAATCTTAATAACGCTTAGTGGAAATTGTGGTGGTGATATCTAAAAAAAAAAAAAAAAAATAGAAAAGAAAAACTAAAGAGAACTACCATTTGACCCAGCTATACCACAACTAGGAATGTACCCTACTGTTTAGAGACAATTTTTTTATTCATAAAATTTCATGACTATTTCCTGACAGAAGCCATCAAAGTAAAATGTGAGGAATAAAAACATTTTATCTGTGTATTCTGAATCACACACAAGTTACCTTTATAGTCCAATTTACTACATATAGAAATTATTTGGGTTTTATATTTTCAGTTAAATATTTGAACTGAGATTACACTATTATAGAAAAGAAAGGCTTTACATTAGTTATTGTTATACATACCAAATTGAAATACATAAGTTCAAATTTTAGATTTATGGCAAACAGTCCTCAAATACAATGCAGATATCTTTTCTTTTTAAGTTACCATAATATCCAAATGGGACATTTGCAATTCTGGGCTGTTTCACATACAACAGCTCTCCTATATAAATGGCTTACCGATATGCAATAAAACTCAAGCTTGCATAGTCAAGCCTATAACTCTTAAAAAGGTTTGGAATTTCAGGACCACAACAGACAACAATAAGAAGACAGGGAACAATTGTTACAGTTTTTAAAAAGTTGCCTGGTAGCTTGGAATTTTGCATAAAAACCCATATTATATCATGGAAAACTCCAAGGGCAATAAGATGACAATAGACTTGGATCCTAAGTTATTTTTGTAATTAATAAATCCATGATATTCAAATGGGCATCAATCAAATAAAATATTAAGCACCTACTAGTTTGAGATTGAAATTAGGGATTTCATATGTGACAAAGTGTGTGTGTGTGTATGTGTGTGTTTGATATTAACATCATCCTAATACATATATGACTATCATCAACTTTAATGTAAGAGGGCAATAATATAGAACTATATCACTATACTGTGATAAAAGTTAAACAAACAGGTTCTCAAAATACCTTATGGTACTATACTCAATGCTCCTGTGAAGACTGGAAACAATACAGTGTCTACTTAATGTGATTGAAGTGAATGACATAAATTTCTTTCCACCTTAAATCCAAGGTGTAAAAACCATCTATTTAAATGCATTCCAAACTTCTCCTATACAGCACAAGTAGAATTTTCTGTCCATTGGCAATAAAGTGAAGTCACATTTCCTCTTGGGAGACAGAAATTCTACATTTGAACATAGACTGTTAGGAAAAATGACTCCTGTAGAGATTGTTTATTTAGAGATTGTTTATTACTATTGTGATTCTGAGATCTATGATTACTAATATACTAGCAATGAACAAAGCAAATTCCTGACAAAACTGACACTAACTCCCTCTCCCAACCACCATAAAATTTCAATATGAAAACAAATTAAAGTAATTACAAAGTCAAACAAACAGGAAACAAGAAACTAAGGTAACAAAGTTTAAACCAATAACAACAAAACAATCCTCCTTTCATATCACTGTAGTTGAGTGATTGAAGAAAGTGTGCTTCCCTTCCAACCCCCCTTGAATTAAATAGTCTGTGCAAAGGGGGCATCTGATTTCTGGATGCAGATGTAGCCCTTCTTTAAGGTTTAGTGCTCTGCAGTGCTCTCATTTCCCTCCCCAAACACAGCTTTTTCAAAGTATTCAATCTTCCATATCAGTGGAAAGCTCTGTGATTTAAAGATTTACTAATGTACTCTGTACATGCTATCTCTACAGAAACACCTATTATTATAATTGGCTTATGTAAGGTGAACATTTTTGGTGTTAACATCATGCTTACTGCTCATCAACTCTCCATAATGAATCTGAACTTCACAATGATTTACCAAACACTTTGCTTAAATTACTAATTAAAGAACTGAAAAATGTACTGAGTCAAACTAAACTTTAAATGGGCTACAAAGAAAACTAACCCTCAGAACACATTCAATTCAAAACTACCTTTGCTAGCTAGCCCCTTTCCCAAAGTTTTCGCCTGAAAAAAAAAAAAAAAACAGTAAAATCTACACAACACTTTATTGCAATCATAGGTTTCCATTAGGTCAAATACAACAAATACTATGATGCAACTTTACATTTATTAAACTACAGTTCCAAGCACAAACTTACACATTCTAAATACACTAAACATATCTAACTGAAGTCACACTCGTCTTCCACTGACATATATCTGGGTTAAAGACATTAAATTCGTAAGACTGTTTAACAGGAATCCTTAGTACAGAAACTGTACTTTATGTAAACAATGTAAAGGGGAACCTAATTAATGGGCTTCCATCTCCACTAAGTCATCCATTTGTTGCATATTTTATTTTAAATGCTTAAGGGGTAGGACAAACTGATAAGTTAACTCTGGATACATTATCTAAATCTCCCATTACCCCCAATGAATTATAGATGAAAGCCAATTTTGTCTGGTCCCAAATAGCTACTACTAAGAATTTGTTTCAAGATAATTAACACAATAAGATTGAATTTTTTTTTTCCAAACAAGAATGTAGACCAGGCAAGCTTAACCTGGGACTTCAGATCTAAGGCATTAATGCCTGCTTAAGCTACAGTAGAAAAGCTGTCTTCCTGGCTCAGCTGAAAGCAGAAGGCGCAAAGTAGTTTTTCATCATTGTGTCTGAAGTAATTCCAGCATCTTGCGTCTCATACCAATCACTAAATGACATCATGTAATAAATAGCTGGCCTCTGAAAATCATTAAAAGCAGACGGCTCATGGAAAGAATCTGCTCCCCTGTTATCAAACATAAACCAGCCACCCACACCCAGCTGAGGAAGAAGACGGCTTTCCACAATTTGATCCAGCTCATCACAGGATGGACCCCAAAGGCTGCTTGTAAACGAAGGCTCATCGTCCTTGTATTTCTTGTGAACCTCTGGAATGGTATTTAAGTCCTCAGAAAGTTTACTTACAAAAGAACCATAAACAACAGCATTCATATCATACACGAAGGCTGATTCATCACTCCTGGTTTTTTCTACCTAAGAGGAACATGTATCATTTTCAACAACTTTCTTAGAAATAATGTTAACTGCAAGTGTCTTATTGCAACAGAAGAGAATATTGGAGGTGAATATGGTAACATGAAGTTCGGCACTACACTGAAGAACTGTAGGCATCCTTTGGAATGTGCTAAGGAACTTGAAGTCCAAGTAATTGGGGTTAAATTTCATGTTTCACGTGCCTGCAAAGAATCTCAAGTATTTGTACATGCTCTGTCTGATGCTCGTTGTGTGTTTGACATGGCTGGAGGATGTGGCTTTATTTATGAATCTGTTAGACATTGGTGGAGGCGTCACTGGAACTGAATTTCAATTGGAAGAGGTCAATCACATTATCAGCTTTCTGTTGGATATCTACTTTCCTGAAGGCTCGGGCATTAAGATAATTTCAGAACCTGGAAGCTACTATGTATCTTCTGCATTTACACTTGTAGAAACACTTCTTTAAACATGTTTATTTTGCTGGTGGGACTGCAAACTTGTTCAACCACTATGGAAAGCATTGTGGAAACTCTTGAATAAAATGGGCATAGAACTACCATTGGACCCAGCTATGCCTCTACTAGGCATTTATCCTCGAGATGTCACATCTCAGTACAGAGACATTTGCTCAACCATGTTTATAGCAACTTAATTCATAATAGCCAAGAATTGGAATCAACCCAAATGTCCATCCATGGGGGAATGGATAACAAAATTGTGGTACACTTACACAATGGAATTTTACTCAGTAGAAAGGAAAAGGGACATATCAAAATTTAGAGAAAAATGGTCTGACTTGGAGCAGATTGTACTAAGCGATCTCTCAAAAGAATAGAGTCAAATGCCACATATTCTCCCTCATATGTGGTTCCTAACCAGGTTAACCGTAAACTCCATGCAAACCAGTCAGGATAAGTGAGAGTTTGTGAAAGAGGGATAGGGAATGGGGGGTGATTTAAACTTGAATCTCAACCAAAATTGGTTCAAAATCATAAAATCCTCACATACACAATGTAACCTATTGAGCAAGCAGTGGCCATCAACTGGCAAGAGGGACCATGAATGGAAGTGGAGAGAGTCTAACCCCATGAAAAATTGATCAGTCTGGCAACTCCTGGCCCCAGTCATTGGCTCCTTCCCTCACTGAGCTGTTGACCAAAGTGAACCATGAGGTCCCAAAAACAAGACAGGATTCTGTCAAAGCTCTTGAAAGCCCACCCCAGCCTGATGTGGGATCCTGTTGCTGAAGAAACCACAGCAAGCCTTGCTAGTGATACTAATATTATCCTGGACAATGAGTACTGAGTGCTGTTATGTGAACTAGCACACACATCCATCCATCCACAGGTGTGATAGACCCTGCGTGGCACCTTGGCGGAATGCACTCACGTTACTGCCCTGGGATGAAGCTGAGCAAATCCACTTGTCATCTCAAATTTCAAAGATAAGCACTTTCATCTCAGTAATGAAACTCTTCTGCTTATAAATTCCCTGTTATGAAAGAAATAGATATTTATTGTAAATCATACCTGTATACTATGGGCTCTTCAAAAAAAAGAAAGAAAGAAAGAAAGAAAGAAAGAAAGAAAGAAAGAAAGAAAGAAAGAAAGAAAGAAAGAAAGAAAGAAAAAAAGAAAGAAAATAGAGGGTCTGGAAAGAATGCTAACCAGTTAAAGGTCCATGCCTGTAAATCCTGATATCCTGGGTTCAATTCCCCAGCCACCCACATAAAAATGGATGGGAACGAGTTTGCAGGGACAAGAGAAATCGGCAGGTTCCCTCGCCCCCACTCTGCCCACATATGAAATTAATAAAAGAGTGAGAAAGAGAGAGAGATTCTCTTTGTTTGATAGACAGCAAAAAAAAAAATCTGTACTTTCTCTCATAGCTTCATAGCTCTTGGTATTCACCATAACAGTGGCCATTCAATCAACTTCCCTTTTAAACTGAGGAATGTTCACTAAATGTCTCAAGAGGGCTGATTCCTTTCACTTTCAAGTCCATTATGACCCCAAATGCATTAACCTGGGCTACCCACATTTCTTCCTGTGCTGTCACCTAAGATATACTTCACATAAAATAAAGACCATTGACCTTGAAAGTGGAGTGTGGGGGGTGGGAGGAAGCATGAGAAAAAAAAAACACATTTAGCAACTCAGACTAGAATCTAGGCTCTGTCAGAGTGATTTCTTGCTGCATTCTGGTGACGTGGCGCCATGCTTTATCACATCTGGTTCATGTTGTACATCTGAGGCAGCCCATGAGAAGCAGGAAGGCTCTTAGTCAGGGTCCATGTACTGTTCTGTCATAGACTTAAAGTCATAGAAGTACTCTGCAGTTAAAATATAACTGACAGAGGGGAGAGAAGACGGGCAATGTTGAAAAAGGTATAATGACCAGTTCTAAGAAGCGGATACCCTATCCTGTCCTTCATTCAAGGCAACAACTGAAAGAAGATGGCAAAGCAAGTATGCTCACAGCAACTCCAGTTGACAAATTACCATCTACCTACATCATTACTTTGAAGCATACTCCCAGTACTTCCATAAATGCCTTGTGCCTATTAGCATTTTAAAGTGCTTTGTGGCTCTCATTTTGGAGCTAGAGATGTTTCGTTATTCTCAATTAAAACTCTCTCAGAAGATTGGCAAGCAGTTATTTATATATTTTTCTTAGAGGCAGCATGGAAGGCATGGACTCAGCACAGCAGGCTCTGCGCTACATCAAGAGGCAAGGCTGGTTCGGATTAACTCTCCTAACGTGGGGCTACCCACATTAACACATGAACCATAATCGCAAGAAGCTATTTACTCAGTAGCAGAGAACTAGCAGGGTTTCTCATTGTGGTTCATTAACAGGGGAATACAGAGATACAATGCTGAAAAAGTTCCAGAAACTCTTAATTTTGTTGAAATGTGATTTTCTTCCATGAGGTCAATGCAACAAGTAAAAATATCCCCACTATACTCACAACTACGATATAGGCACATTTCCTGTAAATTCCCATTTCCATCTTCAATGAATTTAAACTTCCTTTTTATATTTCAAAATAAATTGATAAAAACCTGAGCCCGTTCCCCTCACATGAAAAAAAGGCAAACCACAGCTTGCCAAAACCTGTTGTACTTCTAACTCTTCAGAGACAGGATTTGGCTAAGATTGCTGCATTTTTCAGTAACAATTGGTGTATTTTATCAAAGACTACATACACATGTGAAAAGTTGCAAAATACTTCAAAGATTTAAAAAAAAACTCATTCATTTTATTAAAAGAATACTCCCCACATAATAAAAGATGTGATTCTAAAATGTAAATACATCAGTTGCTGATATACATTTTATATGCTACTACAGTCAAAATCAATAATAGCAATCAGTGTTATCTATTATTTTATTACTCATAAGAAGCAGATAATCCATCTGTGCATTTCTATTTATTTTATTCAGTGTGATATGGACTAAGTAGATGTTTGAAAGCACACATGACTCGAAAGAATTTATATAAGCATATTGATTGGCTTAAATTTTCCACCTAGTTCATTTTTTTATAACATTATCAACTTGAAAAGGAAAAAGAAATTAAGTGTCTTGTGTAACTTTCAGTGCTAGTGTCTCATAGGGCAACTCACACCATGTGTGAACCCCATTGTACCCAGGGGATAAGAGTCTCCTAGCAGGAGTGCCTTCTTCCCAGCCCCTCAGGCCACAGTGTGCAAACAGAACTGACCCTGTGAGCTTGCTTCACAGCTTGTGAGCAGACTCTTCCCTTCGCTGCAAATCTTGGCAGCAGATGCCTCTCACTTAGGCACAGATGCTGAGTTGCACCCAACCCTAACATGAGCCTTGTGTTCTGGGCTAATTGGGCCAGCAAAGTCTCAATTAAGATTTGAACAATTGGATAACAGACATGATTACTTCTGTAATTAATTCACATATTGAGCCATCATAATCTGTCCTGGGTGATAGTAATGACCACTGGTCCATTCTTAATTTAAATGGAGGTTATAAGGATTAAAAGCAGTGTTAGCAAACATATTTTCTCACTTCTCTTAAGAACAAAAGCAGTTTCTACTGAGATACTATATATAGATTTATAATTTCAAGTCATCAAGTAGATTTTCATTGGGATCTAATAAATGATGAGTATTCATTGCAATTTAATTCATTGTGGGCCTCATGATTTTAAAAAGTAGTTTTATTTTCACAAAATATATGGTATAATAGAAATATATGAAATCAAGTTGAAACTGACCCCTTTCTCTTGCCTACAGAAAACCACAATTGATACAATCTCTTTCCACTGTGTCTTGAGTATCACCTCTCCTGTCTATTCTATGCTTCTTCTCCATATCCACTCATCAATCCCAGATGTCATCTGAAGGGACATATGAGGGATGCTTTGCCAAAGTCCTGAAGCAGACTGCCAGTGGTTCCCTCTGTGGCCTGCCTCACAGGGACCATGATGAAGCCAATATAGTTCATCAGTGTCTCCATGAAGGGACCCGATCTCTTTGAATTGTTACCAAAGATAAATAAAATTCTGATCAAACATTTGGCTATGAGACTTTTGATCCTGAGAGGTGATGTGTTACCTAACTGTTTTCTGTACCTTATTTCCTAACATTATTGAAAAACTTTATGAAACTAACAAACAGTTTTTCCACCTTCTCTGCATGTGCTGCTTCGCCTTAGTTAAAAAGCAGGGTGCAGTTCTGTATAAAAACTGATGAGAAAGTACATTGTCTTGCATTCATCTGTTATTGTGAACAATGGGATCCTTCGGCAGGCAATAGTTTTGCCTGGAGGACTTGTATTCTCTCAAGAGAACAGGTTTGTATCCTGGCAGGTGGCAATAGTTCACAGAGGGAAACAGGAGTGAGCACCTAGGGAGTCCTCACCAACAGCCACGAGAAACACTGAATACCTCAAGGTACAGAAAGCCTGGCATGGTTCCTCAGTCACCATAAAAAGTTACATTTCATAGAGATGGGATACAATTTTATGATCTCAGGACTAGATATTCAGGTTGCCAAAGGTCCCCAATAAAAGTTGGCTACTATCCTGCTGGTAAACAGAATAAAATTATTAGAGACCTTCAGGGGCGAGGTTGAGGTTGGGATCAGGGACAAATAGCCTGTCAATTGGAGGATTGAGAGAGGTTGAAGGATTACAAGGAGAAGGCCAAGGAAATATATTGACAAACATTCACAGCCATAGTGTGAGTGCTGTAAACCGAGCATCCTGCTAAGCCTATTTCATATTATATCTCATTATAACAGAGCAGATGAGGCGATATTTGTGATAACAAAGAAAGAGATCAGAACATATAAAGAGGTAAAGAAAATGGCATAAAATGACATAAGTGATAAAGTCAGATTGAAATTTCATTGAGTTGAACCTCAAAAATAATCTTTTTAATCATTAAATCAGTAGTGTTTTCAGGTTTTACTTCATACTCCTGGATATGCTCCCTAAGAAAGAAATAGCAATATTTTTTCTTTGAGAAATTGTTATTCACAGGCATATGACTGGGTACATTTTCATACTTAATTTCATCTAATTCTTTATAAGCTCAAGAAAATATAGAAATGTATGTTTAATATCTTCCACACATCAAGAAATAAGAAATCATTTTAATTTTTCTCTATACCACCAGATTTGATTCAGGATTTACCATTTTTAATCCCCTGAAAAAGACAGCATTTTCTGTCAGTTTTTCCTTTTTATTTCTTTGTTTCCACATTTTGAACTACTATGGAGCTCACTTTTTTTCTGTACTATATGACTTTTATACATTCTCACAAATGCATGCAGATGTCATACCAAATATTCAATCAGAGATTCCCAGATTTATGCTAGTAATAAGAAAAACAAAAACGTGTGAACATTAATCACAGGATCTTAACCTAGAAGCTTACGGGATATATGACTAAGCATATAAACAAAAAAACGGATTATATTAAAGAATCCCTATTGGAAATTGTATGTGAGTATGTATGTGGTGATGTATGCTTATTTTTTTTCTTTTATATCAGAGAGAACCATAATCTTCTCTGCCTCTGTCCTATATTCCTCTCATAGTGATACCACATAGGAAACCACATATGTAGTTATAACATTTCTGCCCTGTATTGGTTACATGTTCTTGGACTTTACTCAGTGTTCAAATTTTTCTAACTTATGTACTAAAGAATAAAAATAAATAAATAAAAAAGAACTTTACTACAAAAGAATTGGGGGTTTGACAGCAATGCATAATCTCATAAACTGGGATCCCAACAACTTCTGAAATATCTGCAATCTCACTGCAGCCTCCTTCTTCTCCTGTCTTGCTCCTCTTCTCTCACCTTCAAGGTAAGACTCCCTGAGCTTGGAACAACAAACTAGCTCAAGGATCTCTCCTCAAAGCATTTCTTCTCCATTGAATTATTTCATGTGATAGACATTGCTTTGTTTCCTCAACCCTTAGGGTTCAGAATGGGTCAGTTCCAATGTCTCAATCCCTAGCTAGTCAGAATAAAATGTGGATTTTGTAGAAACTTCCACTTGCATCCCTTATGCTAGACATCTTTTATGCCCCCCCACCATTTTGAAGGGTGGGATGATAACTGTGACAAAATGCATTTTATTCTGAAGCAGCTATGAGCAGCATTGCTACTGCTCAGCAGTTTATATGAAGACTGTGTTTCTGAAACAGGTTCTTAGAGTACTTTGTCATCAAAGCTTTGATGTTATCATCACTCATTTCCCAAAATACCTCTATGCAGCAAATTATTCTTCTTCAGTCTCAATGTACCCAAGGATAATCTGCTCATACACAGAAGACCATTGGCATGAAACATAGTCTGCAGCCATGAATAGGCTGGATACAGTTCCTACTGGGAGAGAACAGCAAACCAAGAAAGGAGCAGTTGTGCAATGAAGGAGCCTGGGCCTGGAAGTGTCAATCAACAGCCATTAAATTCGGCCAAATATTCCACTCAGTGAGGGGAAAACCTTGACTGGAAATGGGGATTTAGGGCAATATGCACAGGATCCCATACACTTGGGCTCCCAAGAAAAGATGCACTATGCGAACGTCTGACAGGGAGGCTACTAAAAATAGAAACTAGGTAATCCAGAATGGTGTATATTTGTTAACTTATACGTTCTAACTCTCTGATGGAGATTGTATTTGTATTTTTCAGGATATAGCGAGTGAGCTGTGGCCCATATAACCCTACCACCCGACAGCAGGCCAAAAGATGAGACCATGGCAAGAGATGAGCCACCACAGTCATATTGTGGAGGATCCATATGGAACCCTGCAGAGAAGGACGGGATGAACAAGAGACCCATAGTCACAGCCATTCAACCAACTCTGGATAAGCCAAATGTGTTTGTGTTTTTCAGAATACAACTAGAGAGCTGTGGCCCATCTAATCCTACCAACCAACCGTAGGCCTATGGCTGAATCCTGGCAAGAGAGGAGCCACCACAGTCATATCGGGGAGGATCCATAGGGAACCCAGCAGACAATGACAGATGAGCAAGGGACCTATAACCACAGTCATTCAATCAACACAGGATAGGCCATTGAGACAGAAACCAAGGATTTTCTACACAAGGACCCCTAAACTCGCAACATTAAAGCAGCCTTATTACTCACCCACCACGACTCAGGGAACTGAGCGGAAGAGGGGGAGGAAAGATTGTGAGAGCCGTGGTGGGGGAGACTGTCCGGAGGCATGGCACCCATCAGTAACAACACACTTGGGCCAGGAAGACCGGGATGAGTACTAAGATATACAGGATCCCTTGCCACAAGGACTAATAC
>PVHP010005901.1:0-62958 GCA_004024765.1 Zapus hudsonius
AGACTATCCAGAGGTACAGACAGGAGAAACTGGCTGATTACTAGTCTATCCATGGTCCCCTGTCACAAGGACTGATCCAGACGACCCATGGAGGAGGTTATCCAGTTGAGGGGGGAGGGGAGGGCAGTGGGGAATTGGGGATAACAACTCATTGTTTGCCCACTAAATAAATGTTGTAACTCATTATGGACAATAAAAATAAAAAAGAATTATCAAGAAGTAAAATGGACTTTAAAGCATAATGTTTTGCAGTATGTAGTAGAAAATAAATAAAAATTAATATGACTTCAGTAATGTGGTAGGGTTTGATGATAATGGACCCACACACATTCTTGCTCATGGTATTATTTTTTGTCAAATACAATAATTTAATATTTCTCGTATTGATTATTGTTTTATTGATTTATATTCTCATATTTTTTCAACAATATGCAATGGGATAAAAGAACTCTATCAATTAACGTCTTAAATACGGATGCATAGAAAACATTGTTTAAAGAATTCTTGTAGAAACAAATTTGGTCTGGCTAGGCTTGGCTAGGGCAAGATGCCCTATTGCACTGGATAACCTGCATTCTGTATCTTTCAATCCATTTCAGAGCTGATTGCAAAGTATATTAAGTATTTCTTCAACCAATTTTAAATCTGCAGGTAACACTTAGAAGTTCTGAATAAAAATTATAATATAAATATATGTATGATCAATGAAAAGATAACTATCCACAATATTTTAATCATCTTGTTCCAACACTATAAATCATATTGGTTTATATGAATCAAGATTTTTATTCCATTCGGTAAAATACAGGAGTATTTCTGCTGACTTTACAAAACATTTCATGACATAATACCTTATTTACCTTTTCTGATCAAGGTTTAATAACAATGTTTATAAAAATCAAAGCAATCAGAGAGTATTAACAAGCAGAGCATGTGGGCATGAATTAGTTAGCAATGCTGGTTATTGTAATATGAAAAATAAATTGCAAGAAAACTTGATATTAGGATTTGTTTAAATCACATGATAGTTTTTAAACTTCATACAGAATTAGCACAAATACCACTGCATTTTACAGGAGCAATATTAGACAAAATATCCATATATTATTCTCAAAATGTGTTCTTAAGAGATCTTCCTCAAAATACAGTTTTTGCTTATAATGCAGTTTCAAAAAATCAATTGCATAACACTTGACTAAATATTTCTAAGACTGCTTATTTGACAAATTTCCAGTTTGTTTCTTTTATCTCCCTCAGATTGGTCTTAATTTTTTTTATCTTGAATAACTCATTATATCTACATTTATGAGCTTAAGGCTTCAAAATGAATGTGATGTTCAGCAAACACTTAATTTGTATATTGTTTAAAATATTCTGTCTTTATTCATTTACTTGCTTTTCAGAGTGTGTGTGTGTGTGTGTGTGTGTGTGTGTGTGTGTGTGCACGCCCCCTCTTGCTGTACCAATGCTTGGCAGATCTTTGTACCACTTTGTGAATTTGGCTTACTTAGGTGGCTTGAACTTGAAACCAGACCAACGTACTTTGCAACAAGGACCTTTTACTACTGAGTTATATTCCTAGCCACTCAGGAGTTTTAAATTAGCTAAGCATGCATTTTCAAAAAATCTTGTAATATCTCCCCAGGGGATCTTCCTACCTATGAAGCTTTCTTCTTTACTTATTTTTCTTTAATTTTGCTTAGCTTGCCATTCTAAATAAAAGTCTGGTTAACAAAGTTAGCTTAACTTCCAATAGTACTTGAATACATAACATCATTATAAATACAGATATTTCAGACATTATATATGTTCAAATTTTCTTCAGATATAACTATAAACATCAAGTCTTTGAGTCATTTTGTTTGAATAACTTTTCTTATATATATTTACATTCAACCACCAAAGTCAACATTTCATATTCTTATTTATCACGTCTTAAATCTATTTCTTTAATTTATTTTAAATATAAAATATATATGGCATTTATCATAGGATAGGCCCTGTTTCATTACTTGAATATTACATCTCATTATTTTCTTGAAAAGTCCGAGTTCATAGACAGCATTTTGATATCCATTTTACAGGTAAGAAAGGTGAGGAAGATATGTTATACAACAGACATATGAGCTTTCAGGTATCCCACAGTGATGAAGGCAGAGTTTATTCTCAGGCAGTCTAGCTCGCCTGTATTTATAGCTCTCACAATTTGCTTCATGAGATATGAGATTGATAAATTTCTTTGAGGTCAAAAGTTGGAAGCTCTTCTTTTATTGGGCTTTTTGCCTAATTCTTTTCGTTGCGAGAGGCCAATTTTTTTTAAGCGTCTGTTTGAACAAGCCTTAGTAGAAATGAATCCTTTTGGCAGAGTTCTCTTGAATTATGTCTTATTTTATTTTTCAGGATTTGCAATTAAAATTATTTCATCAAAAATTAACATTCCAATTTAGTGTGATGAAGCCTGACTTTTATATTCCTCTTGTAAAATCCAGCAGTAACCAAGACAGAACAATGAGGGGTTTTGTTGTATTTGATTTCACCATGTCTACTTTAGAGGTGCTTCATCACCATGGGCTGGAATGTTAAGAAAAAAAATTAATATGGTTTATAGCAGTAATCCTCTTAAATGCTTGAGACTTTGCCAGCTTTCAACTACCAAGCCAGGTTATTAACGGCTGGGGTCTTACACCACTCTGGGATTATTGTTTGGGCTGCTGACTAGGCATTGATAGCAACCAGTTTGTAAAATGCAATCTGTTATTTTATTTCCCAACCTGATCAATGATTAAAACTGCCTGAAGTACAAAAATCTGCCTTCCCAACCAGTGGATTTTTTTTTTGCTCTACATAGAATTGAATAGCTCTTTTTATGTGTGATTAAAGGTTCTGATTATTACCTGTGTAAGTTATCTGGCAGCTTTTGGGGGAGGGTTTTTGGTTTGATCCAGTAAACTTGAAAAGAACATCAAGATTAAAAAAAAAAATGAACATTACCTTTAACGGAAAAAAAATGACAGCCCTGTCAGAAAATTGTCTCCCCTCACCTGATTCTTAATATGGAGTTTCTGACAAGTACGGAGATTTGCCTTAATTATTTATTCATTTCATTGAAACCCTCTTCATCTGTTTTAAATTTCTAATAAGTCTATTTAAATAAAGAGAATCCTATTTGAATGTTGATTTTATACTTTAAAAATCATGGTGGTGTCTGCATAAAGCAATGGTAATGATTGTATCAGTAAATGGCCAGAATAAAAATGTTAATTACATAAGGTAATAACATGATAGCATTTTAAACCAAGTTAGTAGAAAATAGCCACAGATCTGAGCAGATTACAAGATAATCGAGCATCAAAGCTGTTAGGAGAAATGGAGAACGTACTCTGAAAAGGAAAGAGAAAGGAACTTCAATTTATTTCTTCAGCTTAATAAATTGAAGGGGGCAGAGAACATAAAACACTTTGCTCTGATGCAGTATTCAGGGCTAGTGTTGTGCTCCCTGTGCCCAAGCTCAGGCTTCCAAACTTGGTTTGTGGGTTTGACATATTGCTTTTGCTCATGGGATGCACTTGCTTGCTTTGATTTTACAGCATAAAGAAAGCTCTGATAGGTCTGAACAGAAGAGCCTCTGAATCAGCTTCTCTATTTTTCATTTTGTTTTGTTTCCCCCAGTGGGTATCCAGATTATGCAAATTTGTTTTTCATAAATATCCCTGTTCACCATTAATACATCCACTGCCCTCATTTATTTCCAGTTATGTATGTTGAAAGTGTGAAGTGTAAGGTCACACGTACAACACAGTAAATTTGAAAGGAGAAGAAAGACTACTGCTATGGTGGGCATTTCATGTTCATTTTAGTGATAAGGATTTCTTTTCCTATGTTTTAAGTAAGACTGTGGTAAGGTAAGGTAGAATTCTTTTCCTTGTCTAGCAGCTCCCACACAGAAGACACAAAAGATAAATAGTATTGCAGTGGGAAAATAAAAATTGAGACAAAACACAGAGGTTTGTTAATCCTTTCATGTATAAATCTTAAATTATAGAGTTTGTCTAGGTGTGAAAATTATATCTTTTATGAGAGGGATTATAGAACAGTCTTTCAGTATTCTGTTTGAAAAGTCTTTATTAATTAGTTGCTCAGATTTCTACAAATTGAACTAGAATATCAACATAACTTTCAGAATTTTAAAGCATTCTCTCTTTCATTTTTTAGATATTATTAAATAGTACAACACAATTCTACACAATAAATAAAGTGAAATATTTTGCCCCCATATCAACATTCTCTCAAGTTGATGTGTTTGGTTGTGTTATCTCCAAATCCTTTTGATGGGAACTGATTGATAACTTATATTCAATAAGTTCTTGCTAAGTACTATTTGTAAGAATTAAACCCAGGGTCCTTGATAATGATAGTATTAATATATTTTGTCTATGTTTAAACTTATTTCACTGTATATAGTTCCTATGTTGGAATAACATTGATCAAGAAAAACAAATTTAATTAATCTCATTCCATTAATATGCAAACATATAAAAGTTTGTAAATGATACACATATCTGTATGAAAAAATACCATATATTTTTAAGTAAGTTTGTGTGTGTGTGTGTGTGTGTGTGTGTTTGTGTGTGTAGAAAGTAAATGGCATGGCAGATCTAAATTAAAGTGTGAGTTTTGTAAATTTTTACAAAGACTCAAGTTAGAAAAGAAATGGGTTAATGCAAGATAGACTTGGGAGGACAGGCAATATCTGTGTTTACCATTTGGCCAGGGTAAGAATTTGCCAACATAAAAACCTCACTATATTTCTGAAATGATAAAGTCAGTATAATTTGTTGTATTACTGACTCAACCTCACGATCTATAAAATTATTCCTGAAATCTGATTATCTTTGAATGTCTTCTCTACCAACAAATGTCTTCATGAAATCTTTCACATGATTCAATTAAGAGCATGTTGGTACACAAATCTAAATATTACATACCTGTTAAAGCACTCATATTTTGACCTTTATGGAGTTACCTTCAAGGAGGAGGCATATTATCAACATCTATAATCATGACTTTTCAGAGGTTTATATTTTCCAAGTCTATGAAAACATGTATAGATTGTTCTCCAAGAGAAAGAACATAGCATGCCTGAAGATCCATAATACCACACAAAAAATAGTTCCACAGATTTATATGGAAAAGTTAGGAAGTCTAAAGTACACAATTTTTGAGTATTTAAAATGAGTTTTTATTTAAACCTGTCATCTATCAATCTAAATGTCTATGTTTTATGCATCTAATAATCATTAGTAGACAAGAATATATTGAAGAGTTTTTACACCTTACTTCTAAATTCTCAAGGGATTTTCACATAGGCTATTGGATTTGTTTATCTGACATTAAGAGAAATGGAAGCAGCTAACATTCTATGGCTTCACTTTGAGAGGAGGTGACTTTAGAAGCGTCATTCTCAGCTACAGTAAGGGTTAAAGACAGAAGGTAATTTTAGGGAAAATGGTATGTATTGTACTATGGAAAATATCTATTTAATATAGTCTCCAAAATAAATTCATAGCATTGTCTACTATATGACTTGGTTGCAGAGCACTTTTTAGCATTTGTTATCACACAGTTATATGCATCAATCCAATGATATCCTCCTTGAGTCCGATCAAATTGGATTAAACCTGGTATATTAATGCATTATTGACAAAATGAGCTGAGGGAGTGATGTAGATGGGATATATATATAAGTTAAAACTTCCTGATGTACAGAAATATGTCCACAAAATACTCAGTTTCCATATTCCATACTAAAAATCGGTGTTTTTGTTCATTGTATTTCAGACTAAAACTTAAAAGAAGCCTGAAGCCTTTGCCAGATTTTTCCATGAATGCTTCAGACGAGTGACCAAATCACTAACACTTCCTCCTGAAAAATCATGTTCAGACATACTCGGAGGATACGCCCTGCAACAGTGTGAACATCCTTTCCTCTGTGTTGAATTCATTCTAACAATATAAAATGTAGATAGAATATCTGACGTCACACTACACCAGAAAGATTGTCACTTCATCTCTGTGATATGAAATTCTTATTACTGAAAATGTTATCGTTTAAAAATGGGACGATATTGCTTTTCTATTTGTGCTTACATGTTAAAGAAAACAGTATGGCATGGTACACAAAAACACAATGTAATTTAGCAATAATGGCATCAAGAATGTTACAAATGTGGACCAGGAAGATCACAGCCCACAGGTTATATAAGGACATTGACATACTTCAAAAAATAGCTCTTTCTTGCTCCTACAAATAAAAATGTATTATGAAAAAATCTTAAATCCATAAAGAAAAAATCTGCAGTGACAATGTAGTGGGTTTTTATAACCACCACCCCCTGCCAATTTGAATTCACCCATCTTTTACCAAAATCAGTTAAGCGAAGGGGGAATTGGATAGGGGAGCAGTCCAGTCACCATGTGGTCTATGAGGTTTGTATATCATCATCAAAAGTGCACAGAATCACCCAAAAAGTGAAAAAAAAAGGAAATAGCACACATGTTAATGGGAAAATTCCTCCACCCCCATCCCAGTAAAGAGATCAGAGAGGGAAAGGGCCACAACTCACAGGCCCAGTCCATGCACCTCAAGCCCAGCAGTCAGGACAGGAAAAAATCCCCTGTCCCAAGTTCAAGTTAGGACTTTTAAAGGTTTTTTTCGATTGGGGGGAGGAGTGGCAAGGCTCCGGCCTGGGAGTGTCCTTGATAATGGGACAGGAGGTCACTGTCTGAGGCTATGCCCTATCTACCTGTGGGAGGGGTCTTTCTCCTAATCACTCTCATTAATTTGATTAAGTGTCCCCCAATAGACTAAAATATTTATTAAAGATTTGTCTCGAGCTGCCTTGCTCGAGGAGGTGTCACCTAAACCAGATTTTTTGGTGATTCTGAGGTGGATATAAAATATACAAAGAGAGCTGATGTCTGGGTGTCCTGCCATTGTTTTAGTTAGGGACAATGTGTGCTTGCTTGCTTTGGAGGTGCTGGGTCTCTGTCTCTCAGCTTATATCTATAAAAGGTGGCCACCCTTTTCCTTCATTTTTGGAACTTCCCCGCATCTGTTATTTCAATAAATACTTTCCTCCCCAAACTGTGCCTGGTTTGGAGATTCATCCCAGAAGCATGTGGCTGACTAGGACAGTACTGTTTTCCTTTACAATTTTCCAAAATGGTAAAAGCAACTAGGAAGATGGCTGAGTGGATAAAGAAGTTAGAGCACAAGCCAAAAGACCAGAGTTAATGCTGGGATGGATGGAGGCCACCTCTGATTGCAACCCCCAGGAGGGAGACAAAGATCATCCCTAGAGCAAGATTACTAGCAACACAGCTGAGTTGGTAGACTCTGGGTTCAAATGAGAGACCTTGCGACAGCAGAGTGGTACATAGGAAAGGAAGACACCTGATGTCAACTCTGCCCTCAACAGATAAATGAACACATAGACGAATATATCCACACACATGGGTGTCTATCTGTACACTCCATACAGACATACCTGCAAAAAGTCACAAGCAAAATGAAAAAGAGTTAGAATAGGCAAACCACTGATGAACACAGTGTACCAAACCCTTAGCTTACTCAAATTGCAAACTTAAAATTCTCATAACAAATGTGACATTAAATTTTAGGCAATGAAAGAGAAATAAACACTATCATGGTAATAAGCTAATTAGACAAGGAAAGGTAAATTGGTAGAAATCTTTTAGATAGTGAGTTACCAACATTTATCTTATGTTTAAAAACTATCATAAAAACTTACCCCAAAACTTATGGTTCAATAAATTACTATGAGGGTAAAATCAGTATTGTCCAGAAATGTTTAAGTACAGAGTAGTCTCTATGTGTGCATATATGTATTATATTTGTGTTTGTGTGTTGTGTTGCAGCAATATGTTATCTTGCAGTTACTATAAAATCATGTAAGATCATCAAGAAGAATGAATTATTTTGGTTCACAGTTTTGGAAATTTCAGTCCATAATCAGTTGGCTTCATTTCTTTTGGGCTTGGGGCAAGACAGCACTCCAGGACTGAAGGTTCCTGGAAGAGCAAAACTATTCACCTCATAGCTTAGTGATGAAACACAGGAAAAGGAAGAGGCTGTAATCCAACTATCCACTTTGAAGAATTTTCTTAGTGACTTAAAGACCTGCCTGCCACTAGGCCACACATCTAGAGTTCCCAAAACTTTCCAAAGACCCTATGTGGGACCAGCACTAATCACATGGACTTTTGAGGAACATGTAAGGCTGAAACTGTTTCAGGTTCATTCATACAGAGGCATAAGGCACTGTCTTAGTTCCTAGGTACAAGTTAGAAAATTTCCTGGCAGCAAGTTCAAGGGAATCCTTGTGATGATGTGACAAACTGAGTTGAGACAGGTGTAAATCCAAGAGAGGAATGATTCCCTTCAGCATCATAAATTATGCTTGATTTTCTTTAAGAACTAAAATAAAAATAAAAAATACTCTGTAATTTTATACCAATAAAGGGAAGAGGAAAATAACTAATACAATTTTAAATAGTCATCATGAACAGACTGTTCTTTGTACTGTTACTCTTTTATTACTCAGTTATTTCTTATTAAATCTATAATAGTCACTTTTCCCCTCTTGGCAAAGAGATACATGGACAATAAACATCACATTTTCCAATTACATGAAGAGACTGATATAGAATCAGCATTGTGACTTCATCTCACCTTCTTCCATATTCCTTCCATCATTCCAAGAATGCCATGCTCTCGTGTTTTTCCTGGATCTGAGGCTGGAAGAATGTGTAAGAAGGACAATGAACTTTCTCTCCTGCTATTCCATCCAAGAGAGTCTTCACCAATATCAGACATTTTTGAAAATCAATTTTTTCCAAAAACACATTTAAATAATAATAATGATAACTATTCAAACTCTATGAATGTCCAAAATACATTTAAAATAATTTTATCTGCACATGAGGTTGCATGCTATATAAACCTGTTTTTAGATACTGCAGAAAAGTTTCTGCAGACGGTTTCTTACACAAAACCTGATGTAAGTCCAAAAGCCACCGAGCATTGAAGATTGTAACCTACAGTAAGTTGACAGGTTAGGCAGGTGAAAGTCCACGATTTGTTCCCAATGCTTCTTTTCCTGGTCAGGTGCCTTTCTGGCTGTGTCACAGGGTGGATGACGTGAGAGGCAGGGTACATGTGAGAAAGGAACCAGGTTGATATAGAAAGCCTTTTCCCTGGAAGAAGGTAGTCCTGTTCTTTTCTGAAAACCCACTCAAGACAAGTGTGGTGGCTCAGGCCTTTAACCCCAGCACTCAAAAGGCTGAGACAGGAGGATTACTATGACTTCAAGGGCAGCCAGGGATACAGAAAAAAATGTTCAAACTCAACCAAGTAGGGTGAGATGATTACAACCCCCCCCCAAAAAAAAACAAAATCAAGAACTAGCCACACTTTCACAAAAAAAAAAATATTTATCCCTCCGAAAGTGGCAAACCAAATGAGCTAATGAATATCAATTTGGCCCAAACTCTTAAAGTCCTATTACTATATCTTAAAATTGCCATACTGGGAACCAATCTCCTAACATTTCATAAAAACCATATCCAAACTACAGCATAAATGAATAGCAGGTAATATGCCTTTGAAGATACTGATAGATGGTTAAATATGTGTAATATATAGGTGTATACATGCTATGAATTATTGTTTTAATTTCATATGTAATAGTTAAATTAACATATGAAATTTAATTTCATAAATTGTCATAGTGAGCTCCATGTTGCTGGGACAAACAACCAACTAGACAAATTTTATGGGAAGAACTGGTGTATTTCAGGCTTATGATCCAGGGAAAGTTCCATCATTGGCTGAAGAAGCTGGCTCCCTTTCTCAGATTCCAGCAGAGAGAAATGACTAACAGCCAGCACCATGAATGCAAACTTCCAGAGCTCAAACTGCCTTCCCACATCTTTGGGCTGGAATGATATCCACCCACCGACACTCCTTAGGGCTGGTCCCCAGGATCTGCCCCCAGTGACACTTCCTCAGCTTGGTGCCGGAAACTTAAACAGGAGCCTAAACTTAATAATAATAATAATAATAATAATAATAATAATAATAATAATAATAATAAATAACTGAGATTATGGGGGACATACATTTCTATTCAATATGCAAATGTATTTTATTTCTCTATCTTTAAAATATCTATAAAATATCATTCACCACAAAATAGGGCCAAGGTTTTTAAATGCTTAATTAGACACATAAACACCTTGCCAGAGGGGAAAAAGTCCTGAATGTAGACCCTTTTAACTGAGGCTATCACATATATATAATAGGATAAGAAAATAAGTAACCACATCTAAAATGGATTATCAAATACCATAAAAGCAATTACAAATATTTATAGACTTTGTCTCATGAAACCAAAATATTATTCACTTTTATTCTGGGGAAAGATTCTGTTATAAATAATATAGGTAAGTACCACACATTCATCATATATTGTACTAATTAGTTTTTTTCATATCTTACTAGGACCAGTGAAATGCTTTTAAGTAGCAAAGTCAACACCAGTTAACATGATTAAAACTGCTTTCTTAATAAGTGTTTTATTTCCACTTACATTAATGTTTATTTAAAAAATATTCCCGCATGTGGAATCTATATCTCACCTGTTCTGTCAACAAAGTTCTGTAATCATAGGACTCAGAGTAGATTTTCACATAATTTTTCTTTATGATACAGAAAATGTTCTATATTTCATTGAAAAGAAATAATTTGATTTAAACTTCAAAGTAATTGGGAAGGAACTGTTGATTAAATTAAAAACTGAGATCTTCATGGGATTATTTATTTATTTTTTATTATCTACATTCATGTTAAGTTCAAAACAAGTGAACAGGTCATAAATTTCCTTTTCCTGACAAAGGAAAGCAACCTCAAGTCAGTCAATGAGTCACACAGTCTTGAACTTCTAAAATCCTCACTAACACAGCTGCAATATTCTTTTGAATATATGACTTTCAGATCACCTTTGAGGCACACTGAAATCAATTAAACAATAAGTATATTCTCATTTACTAAAGAAATCAATCAGCTGTCATTTTTGATTGATTATTCTTAGAGTAGTATTTAATCTATGAATTTATTACACATTTTTCAACAACTAAAAAAAAATGACATGAATTTAAAGTGGGGTCTCATAGTAAATGGATAAAACAAACCCAGTCCTCTTCTAACATATTTTGTGGTCTTTCTTGAATCATGTGATCAGTCGTTACTGAAGAAAGCAGGTTATTCTAACCTCTGCTATAGTGCCAAAGACAGACACTTTGTCATTACTTGAATCCAACATATAAACCCATGAAATTTAGCAAGATATCTTGAGTACAGGATGCATATTGTTCCTCAGAAAGATTGCATGTGATTATTTTTACAGTAAACCTGAGAATTAAGAATTAGTTGTGGATAAGGTCAGCCAGCTTGTACCCTGTAACATTCAAGAGTTCACTGACCTTTCTCATTGTTTTAAATACATATACATGAGAAAGAAAGGTTTCTATAAGCCTACTTTGAGATGTCAAATGGTAAAACATCTTCACACAGTGGCTGCATAGGCAGCATCTGCACAAAGTTAAGAATTTTTATCACTGACACTGTTTCTACTTAGTAGAGGAGAGCTGTGATAAAAAGTGGCTGAAAGTCAGTGATATGGTTATTAAATTTTCTACTGGTCTTCCACTATCCTATTGACAGTTCTGTAGAGGAATCCTTTCTTTTAGCTCCACCTTGATGTGCCACTGGAGCATTTTCATTAGCTCTTTATAATACTTTTCTTCTTTCCAAAGTAGTAAACAGTCACATAGGCATACAGACGTGTATGTGTTCATATAATTTACTTGGTCCATTATCAACATCACTTATTATATATATATATATATATATATATATATATATATATATATATATATATATAATATCTAAATTATTAATATGTAATTATTTATATTATATCAATTAATAATATAAATTAAGAATGATATATAATATCATATATAATGCTTTTGGTATAGAGCCATATCAAGACTATTGTATACACTAAAAAACAAGTTTTAGGATGAGAAAGTGAGTAGATAAATCTAAAAAGCATTTTCAAATGCCATGAAAGCAGTTAAATATAATTACAGATTATATCCTATGAAACCATAAGACACTATTTTTCCCATGGAAGATGACTTTGGTATAAATGATATAATAGTGTCATACATCTCTGTGAAGAATCCAGAGAAATGAAATAAAACTGCATAGAGTCTAAGGGTTTGTGAAGGAAAAAAAAAAAAGAAAGAAAAGAAACTGTATTTGGACTTGGAATGATTCTCACAAGGAGGAAGTAAATTTTCACTTAGTACGTTTTATTCAGTTTATAAAGGTCAAGGGTTGTTTAAACTGGCATGCCAGTAACATGTGATCACTATATTGCATTTTCCTGTTCACAGAAAAGTAAGAAAGAATTTGAATTATATTACTTCACAATAGGAGGTGTGTCAAAATAATCCCAAAAATATCTCAGATAGAGGGGACTTTGATTTTGACTCTATTGTGTGTCAAGTTTTGGAATGTCTTTAATCCCAGCACAAAGGAGGCTGAGATAGGATTGTTTTGAGATTGAGGCAAGCCTTGGGCTATAGAGTGAGTTCCAAGTCAGTAGAGACTAGAGTGAGATCCTTTTTCAAAAGAAAAGAAGAGAAAAGAAAACAAAAGAAAGGGAAAGAAAAGAAAAGGTTAATAATCTTCAAAAGATATGTGGTTGAATATATTAAGTTCTAATGATGAGAACATCATGTATTAGTTGTGATAACAAAATGAGATCATAAAAATGTTTTGTTACAAGTGTGGCATGCATGTTCTTATCATATGCTGTGCTTTTTCTGATAAGAATTTCCAGGATTCAGCAGAAGATTGTGTCTGGCATAAACAAATGATGTTTAACCACTGTTTGCAGAGTGTGCAACATAGCTTCAGCAGATAAGAACACACAACAATCCTCACAATCCTCACCTAAAGTGAGTCCTGGATAATATTTCATCAGACAGCTTCAACTTAGAAATATGTATGGCCATAGAAATTATGTAATTTTCACACAATTTTTTTGTTATATTTGTTTCTTTGTTATACAACATGAAAAGTATACTCTCAGAATACTTAATATTGTAACAGAATGCAGACAGTCACTAGATGTTACATCAAAATACTCTAAACTGTACTAATAAACTCAGATTCTTAAACAGTGAACCAATCAAGTACATAATAGCATCTCATAAGATCAAGGAAGGAAGGAAACGTATATTTACTTTGTCCTTATAAAAGAAGTTGTTTTCTGATTCCTCCCAGAAAATTGTTCTCCCACTTAGTAACATATTTTTGAAGATTAAAAAAATATAGAATATATGGTAAATTAAAGAAAAATGTTGATCTAAATCCATTGTTTAATAAAAGTCTAGTTAATGGAAATACATCTTGCTTATGAATTTTGATCAAATACTTCGAAAGGTCATTGTAAAATTATTGATCATTTTAATCCTTGGTGCATTTTATAAACTCAAGGCCATTTATAATAAAAGGAATGTATTCGGTTGAAATCTTAACTACACAATGGACAATTTTCCATCTGAAAACTATTCAATTTCATAATTAGGCCTCAGATAAATGTCATAGAAATAATTAAATATATTTCAATCCAATTGTTTCTGCTTAGCTAGAGAAACATTGGATAACAATGAACTCGACAACTTAGTTTTCTATAAAGTTCCAAAGTGTAATAAAATTCTATACTGTAAATCCAAAATGACCTGCAAAACTCAGGGGGGAAGTGAATATGATCTCTTTCCAGTTATTCTGGGAGAGACAATATAATTTTTGAACTTCCTGACAGTTCTATTGCTTTCTCTACCAAGAGCCGGCAATGTGTTACCGGCATCTCATCAAGAAATGTTCTTTTGTCTAACACTGCACATTCAAAGTTGAAAAGAGACACAAAGAAATGAATTGAGCTGAAAACAGCTGAGAATTAAAGGTTAATAGTAGCAGATTAGCATTCTCTTTCTTCATGGATTTTCATGTTGAAAACAAGGTTATGTCAAGAATCCTCTGAGATGAAAACATTTTTATTTTTAAACGAAAGCATCCTGGTGCTTCATGTGAAAAGACACAAAAAATTTGAAGTCAAACTTCATAGAAGTAGTTGTAGCTCCTCAGCCATATTTAATACCTTAAAATTTGGCAAATTCCAATTAGCTGAAAAGACTACAGTCCAAAGAGGATTGCTTTGTATTCATCTTTAATGTTTTGACAGTTTAAGCATGTGGCTAAAAATAACAATAAATTGATTTCTTCTATTCACAAATCAAGAAGAAATGGCCTGTCTATCAGTGTTAACACATAAACACACACACACACACACACACACACACACACACACACACACACACACACCCCAAAATGATTCTAGAGAAACAATTTTGTTCCAAAGGCATAAATACTGCTAAAAAAGTACATAAAATACTGCTATCAAGAATTGTTCTGATAGAGTTCATATGCTTGTGTGTGATATTGTGTTCTAATTCGATGTGTACAAAATAAAGAGAAAAGAGTGATTCACTTTTATGCCAAGTGTTTTGTTGGGAGAGCGTAGCATACACAATTACCTTAAAAGGATCAAGTCCATGTGGAAAGGAAGACTATCAGAGGAGAAGGCATGGAAGGAAATGTTTTGCAGACACACAGCATTTAAATTAATAAAATCTCATTAGGTTTTATGTTTGCCAATAATGGCTGGAAAAGTTACCATACATTGTAGGAACAATTACCCACATCTTCACTGTCTCATTAGGTTTGTCATACTGTTTTCATTATAATACATTAGAACTTGCAAGTGAGCCTTCAGTAATGACATATTGTTCCAATTCTCCTTTCAGCAGGCTCTAAGATATTTTAGTATTTGTGCTATAAGCCAGCAGGTGTCTTCACTTTGCCTTTTCTGAATCAGTTTTATACACAGACCTCCAGACACAGAATGGAATGTAAAAGGGCTTTCAACAGCCACATAAAACTCAGTCTGATTAGAGTAAAGCAATACACACTATTTTTATGATTTTATGGTAATTCAAGACACTAAAAATGTGCACCTTCAGAGTATATGTCTGCACTGGTAAGACCTGTTAGTGAAAGCTGTATTAATGCAGATAAACCATGCAGTATATAAAGTTTAAAGATTTGCATAACAAATGGAAGACACAGAGCTGATTTGAATATCTAAAGCATTATAAACTTCAATAAGAACAAGGAACACTGTTTGAGCTTTCAAGGCACTTGCAGTCAAATGAGAAAGATTTAAAAAGGATATGATTTTTAAAATGCTTTGAAGCTTCCTATTAAAGGTCTTAGGCAGCTCAAGGTTAAAATAAATATTGGATTTAAGGTGGGTGAGAAAAGATTTAGAAGCAATTTAAAGTAGAAATCACTTATCAGTGGAATAGAATGAATGTTTATAGTTAGTGCACTTGTCACCTGACCTTCAAAAACAAAGACACTCTACAGCACTCACAGAAGGAAGAATGTAGCAAAGAAACACCTGCAAAGTCCAATCCTACTCATTCCTTAACCGTAAATTAGGACTCAAAGTATTTTTTCCCAGAAAAATACATGCACCACAATTTGCAGTTCAGTTTAAATGTTCAGAATAATGAAGATCAAAATACCTGTGAATGTATGAATCAGTAAAGGAAATAGCCTTGTATGAAGTGCCATTCTGTACTGGCAGATACCAGTATGAAGATATCTTGTCCCATTTGTGTACCAAACAGGGAAACAACAGCCATTACTGAATAAACCACAATAATCTCAATAGCTCTAATGTATTGATTGGAGGGTTAGGGCTGTTTTGTCATCATATGATTTGATGTTACAAAGTGAAGACCACAAGAACAATCTCTCACTTGAAAGGGATTTTAAAACAATCTAAACTGATGATGGCATGTAAGAAAATAATTTTGCAAGCATATCAGAATTACTCATAAGTATTAGTGCAATGTATGTTTTATAATGTGATTGCTGATAAAAGTATGTTAAAATACATGATGGGCAGAAAGAAAGAAATTACAAGCTTTGCTTTAAGCAAAAGTGTATTCTTAAATGGGAACAAAATTTTATTTTTGTCAGTTATTAGTCTTGTAGATAAAATTAAGATGACTGAGATAGAAGCTCAAGGATTGTTTTTATTAGTTTGTGAGAGAAGCAATAGACCAAGCAATAAATTCTAGGCAGCTAATGGTAGGAAGGAGTTGAAGAAGAGAAAAAAAAATCATGCTTTAAAATGTTTTAAAATTAATTTATTTAATTAAGTTATTTTTTATTAAGTAAAACTTTGTATGTACAATTCATCTGTTAATACTTCCATATCCCTTCTCCCTGCTTCCCTTCTCAGTGGGATTGCTGGAATGCTCTATAGAATGGAGGGCTATGAGTTGTGAGAGCAGCAGACCGTCATGGGGGGTGGGGGCAATACCTCTGGATATTCCCCCCCCACCACCATGATTCTTACAGTCTTTCTACCCTGTCTTCCACAACAAAGCTTCCTCAGCTATGGTGGGTGACTTTTAACTCTGATTTAGTGTTGAGCTCTTAGATGTCTCTGACTTTCTGCTTTGGGATGTTTGGAGAGTCCTAGGCGTTTGTCTCCATCACCCTGGCACAGGTTGTGGGGCTTTTTGAATTAGGGTTCAAGTATAAGGATCAGTAAGTGCTTTCAAGTGCATGAGAGGTTAGGTATGAGACTTATCTAGTACCTGGGAAAATTTTGGCAAACACACTGAGGATTTGGGTTGTTATCTGTAGAAGAATCAAGCTTTTTGATTTAGAAATTAGAAAAGGTGACCAGGCTTAGGAGAGAAGATCAATATGCAACTGAGGCAGGCACATATTGGCATAATTTAATAACCTGGGACTTTGCTTGGCTTAAACTACACACGCTCCAAGCAAACAACTTGTCAATTCACTGGAGTCAACCATAGTGATTCCTTAGTAACTCTCTTTCATTGGTCATTTCCTTTGAAACACATCCCAAAACATATCTGGGAACTAGAGTCAAGGGACCAATCATCCTGGATAGATTTGGGGTATATTCCTAGTAAGGCAAACTGTGTCCTCTGAGTGAACTTTTAGAGAAAACTTTCTATATCATCCTATGTTAATTGGCAAGGGATTGGGCTTGAATATGGTTAAAACCAAACTCATCATGGGAAATGACATGTTAAGTGAACAAAGGCTTACATTACACAAACCTACCAAAATGGGAAGCTGTGGGAATTTTAGGAGAGACTCCTCACAATGCTGCCATGCTCCTCCTCAACCCCTCCCCAGTCGGAGCTTTGCCCTGCACCCTACAGCATGAAAATGGGTATTCTAGTTTGAATTTTTTTCTTAGAACATATATTTAATTTTTTTTCTGGTGATTTCTATCAATTCTACCCCTCCATACCCTAACAGCAGTTAGGGTTATTTCCTCAGAGGGAGGAATTGTGATAGTTAAATCCTACCTTTAGGCAAGTTCTAGGGATTTCCTGCCTGACCCCCCATGAGTGGGAGTTCAAACCTAGATACTGAAACAAATTGGTCAGGTATGGACCAACCAGCTGTCTCTGATTTACCTGGTGTGGTGTGATGGTTAGGTTTTGTTGTCAACTTGACCTTTTTAGAAACTCTTGGGTTTCTGAGCATGTTTACAGGAAGGCAGCCTCTTATAGGGGACAGGATGTAAAGGAGCTCAAAGAAGTTAGAAGTAAACAATCTTTCCTGTGTGGGAAGTGCAGGAAGGAAATTCCAGAGACTCAGGAGGCCATTAAGTCTGGAGTAGGGCTTCAAGACCCCACCCTAAGGCTATATAAAGGGGAAGAGATTCTCTCCTTTGCCCTCCTGCCTGTTTGCTGTTTTTTTTTTTTTTTTTTTTTGTGTGTGTGTGTATGTGTGTGGTGTTGGTGATGTGTTTCTCTCTCTGCTTGGACCTGTGAAAGAGGACAAGCCTCTTTCACTTTTATGGGAATTCCCCTGTATCTATAGCTTAAATAAATACTCCCCCAAATTGTGCCTGGTTTGAAGATTCATCCCAGTGGCATGTGGCTGACTGTGACACCTGGTCAACGTCTTGAAAGTCACTGAAACAAAGTCCAGTCTCTCTTCTCTCCCCAGCATGGCAGGTAGAAGAAAGATGGTTTAAGTTCCCCCCACCGAATGGCTGTGGTGAGGGACTGAATTTCTTTCCAACATGAACCTCTCCTTTTCATGATGGAAGCCCTCTGTTATCTGTTTTTTTTTTCTGTTTTCTTCTGCTTGTTTGTCTGAGCCACACAGATTTGGCTAAAATCTCTCCCACATGTTCTCCTCATACTAGTAGCTAGAGATCTCTGTAATTCCTCATTTTCTTTTGAATAAAGTCTTCCACTATACCTTATCCTCTGGTGCTCTATCATTTTAATTCTTTAACTTTATAAACAAAAATTCGGGCACTCCTTAATTTCTGAGGTGCATTGGAATTAGCTGGGTACTCTTTAAATTCTAATCCCAGCTCCCCCATTACAAAGCACACATATCATACTGCACACATAGCAATGAACTCCAATTCATTAGGATAAACAGCATTTTACCACATGGGCCTATCAATCAACTGGAACCGAGAAGTACCCTCTAGGACTCATAGAAGTAGGACATAGTCAATCTACAAAGGTTCCGTTTTTACGATGGTCCCTTTCTGTACTGCCTACTCTCATCCCTTTAGAGTGTCTCACTTTCTTTTGTAACAACCTGTATATAATTTACACTGCACCCTGAGTCTCATCTGAATTCTTTTGACAATTGCTACAAGGACCAAGTTGCTGCAGGGAATGCAGAATGAGATCTTGGTAATAGCAATTCATCTTCTAAGTCTTTTATTTAACCTATATTAAAGTGACAGTATATACACCTTTGTTGACATGGGTGGTCATGTACAATATTTACAAAGTAATCTGCTTTCCAATAAAGGAACTTGGTTTATAAAATGACACATTCAAGTGTGCACATTTTCAGATTAGATAAACCAACATGGGACACACTTTGGAAAAGGCAAAGACCCAACTGTTAGGCTGTAAGAAAACTATATATATATATGTCTTTCCCCTTCTTCACAGTTGTGACAGATACTCCCAAATGCAACCTGGTCTGTGAAATCCCACCACCCCAGGGCTTACATGAGGAGTGTGACCTCTTCCCAGCCACCCATGACCATGTGTAAAATGTGATATGACAAACCTCATTTCCCCAACAGGTCATCCAGATAACCAACGGAAGCAGGCTTGGGTCCAAGTGCAAAGTCTCTTTCACATCTACTTCCAATCAAGTTCCATACAAGGCCACTCTTTTTATTATAAGGCTGCCCCTCCACTTCCCAGGAACCCTCCGTTACTGGGTCTGCAAAGCCTCTTTCTTTTGCTTTGGACACCTCCTTTCCATTGCTAGACTTTAAATAAATACTTAGGCCCAAGCAAAGCTTGTCCCCAAATCATTTCTCCTTAAACCCAAACACATACTAAGCACATATATTGAGTACTTTGACATAAAGAACTTAATCTTGTTATTTACAAAGAATGAAAATATTTACTCCTTCAATAAATTTGATAGGAGTCAGAAGTAAGTTAGCCCATTTTTTTCTAGGTTGTCAGTCAGGTAATAGGCCCCAAATATCTGTCACTAGTGACAATCTAGAGACAGAGTCCAGGGACTGAATTGCAGAAAGCCCTAACTCACTATGTTTCACCAAGATAAAAGCTGACTATCAGCCCTGTGACCTTGTCCCCTTTTAATCGAGAACCCCTTTGGACATTCGGAATAAGCAATCCAATCTACCATTAGCTGATGCTTAATCTATGTCCTCAATGGTGGAACCCCCATGTACATTCAAAGTTACCACTTTGATTTGATGCCAAATTCCTAGGGGTATAAGGACACCTGATCCAAGTCACCACTTGCCAAGGGCACTTCCCAGCTTGGGAGTGTTCTGCTTTGCTTCCTTTTCTAAAGTGAAAAGGTGCCTAACTTATCCTTCTACATTCTGTGTACTGAAATGCTTTTTCTTATTTATTTCTTTGGGAAGAAAAAGAGAAGAGAGTATGTTTATGCCAGGCCTCTTGCCACTGCAAATGAACCCAAGATGCATGTGACACTTGGTGCATCTGGCTTTACATGGGTGCTGGTTAATTGAACCTGGACAGACTTTGTAAGCAAGCTTTTTAAACCACTGAGCCATCTCCCTAGTCCAGTTGTCTGCACTTTTGAGTTCTTTCAAAGGTGTGAAACCATGGGCTGGAGAGGCACTGGATTGGGTAGCTCTAATGACCATTGAGGATCTGGCATTCCAACTTCTCAACTAAGCCCAAGCAGAGCCATGGACAGCTCTGTTGTTCTCAAGACCTGCAGCAGTTTTTTTTTTTTTCTCAGATAATCTGCTTTATGCAGATCTTGATGATAATTTGAACATAATTTGAGGGACTGAATGACTGATTTGATACCTTATATGTAAGCAAAAATACTGCACATTGGCAATTCAAATGCTACATTCTTAAATCTTTTATTAACTTAGTATAGTCCACTAAATTATAAAAATAAAAAAAAAATTGGGACATAAATGTGTACAAGTTTGGGAAGTAGCTCATTGGCAGTTCACTTTATTAGATTTTATGAGACTCTTGCTTCTATTTAGAGAATTGGGGAAAGTCCTAAAAGAGGAGACATAATTCCACTGGCCTTACTTGTAAGCTTCAGCAAGTTCTCCCAAGCTTTCTTCCCAGTGTTAGTTTTATGCTCAACCTTTTCCAATTCAGTACTTCCAATCATCTTCAGTTCTTTTTTAAAAAATGTTGTTATAAATGTTCCCATTTGTGAATTCTGTTATTATACACATTTATAGTTTTTAGTAGCCAATGTTCCAAACATATTAGAAACTCTAAAATCTAGTTTCACAGTCCACACTGTTTTCTGAAAACCATGGTTCCCTTTTGTAAATTCTTTGTCTTTGAAATAAAGGAATTTAAAAACCAACTCAGAAGGAAACTCAAAAGCTTTTTGAATAGACTTTGAAAACAAAACAATTGGGCATGGAAGCTTTCCTTCTTCATAGCTGCCAGAAAGGAGAAAATCCAGAGAAGGAAAGAGAAAGTCCTGTCTGGTGAATTAGGGGAGAAGAAAGCAGGGATGTCAGGATGGAAGTCAGCAGGCAGCTCTGTAGTGGAGGATGCAGAGAGAAAGTGGGGGGAATGCCCAGACTGTCCCAACAAGCACCCTTGGGATTTTGGCTGGTAGCTGAAGAAGAGATAGAGAGAAATGAAAGCAGTTTTTGACCTAGAATATAGAAAAGTGTATAGATTTAGTAGTGAAAATTTGCAAGCATCTACATCAAGGGATTGGTCCTTGGGGTCTATAAGTACATATCTCCTTAAAAGGATACATTTTTCTCCCCAACTTTTGGACATATGTGTAGGTCTATCATCTTTTCTGAGAATACAGTGCACGTGAGTGATAAACCCATTTGGATTAACTAATATTATGATTACATAAGCTGATATTTTGAGCAATTTTGAAAATCATGTCTCCACCTAGAGTCAAAGATAGAAGTCTTGGGCTGAAGAGATGGCTTAGCGGTTGGGGCGTTTGCTTGCAATGCAGAAGGACCTGAGTTTGATTCCCCAGTGCCCATGTAAAGCCAGATGCACAAGAGGGCGCTTGTGGCTGGAGTTCATTTTCAGTGGCTAGAGGCCCTGGTGTGCCACCCCTCTCTCTCCCTTTCTCTCTCTCTCTCATAAATACATAAAATATTTTAAAAAAAAGATAGAAGTCAGATCTCATTCTTTGGGTCAGGAGGAAGTAGCTAGGGAGGCATCAACAAAGGCCTGCTACCTCTAACCTCCTTGCTACCATATGGTGTTCTAAATTCTAAGGAGGGGCAACTTTAATGCTTCTCATGCCTAAAATTGGGGTGCTAACAGGAAAGCATGAGGTGGGGTTAAAGCTGATGATGGGGAGGGTCCCCTTCAGCTCTATATATCAGCTTGAAGTGAAGATGGGGAAGAAAGACTTGCATCGATATTTTTGTTGACATGTGTTGCTTTGCCCCCTGAAAGATTAAGTATGCTCCTCACACTTAGTTATCTAGGTAAAAATGTTCTCTTGAGCATTAGAAATCTCTGGTAGACTTTGAAAGTCATTGGTACTAAAACATTCTTCCAGGTGAAGTCATGTTCCATTTTAATTCTATTTAATTTTTTTAATTAAAAATATTTTAGCATTTTTATTTTATTTTATAATCAAGAAGAAAAGCAAAATGTTATCCCTCATCAATTTTAGGCAGAGCTATGCAAGTTCTGTTGTTTTTGAAAGGTAAGAGAAAAATGATAGTATGAAAATGATGTCACACAGCTTTCCTCTCTATTGTAGAAGCATGTTCTCTTGAATTTCTTATTGGAGAGTATCCTATTCATCTGCTTTTATAATGTCTTCTTGCATCTCTGTTTTGTGCTTGCCAGCATCTTATTACTTTATTTAGTTTTACATTGCATTTATAATATAATGAATTACTCCTTAATGTAAAATAAAATATAGATATAAATGTAAACAGAAAATTAAATGGTAGCAAAATGGTAATCAAAGGGATAGTATCTAAAATAAGGAAAATAGAGCACTAAAATGTTTTCACTCACTTAAAACACACTAAGCACTATAAATAATATTTCTAAAGAAACAATCTTGGTCTGTCAAGTTCTATGACAGGGATGCTTTTTTTTTCCCTGCTATTCCTGATTACAGATGAGCCCTTAGGGGAAAAATGTAGTTTTCTCCAGGGATTTCAACTACTTTATTTTAATTAGGTCTTCTTTTAATGAACTTTTACTTTTAGAATTAGCAAGTGTGAATCCTTTAAGTTGCAATATACAAGTTCTATCATCTATCAATTACTCATTGAAATATGGAAAGAAGTTTTACAGATATTCCAGGAAAGGAGAGGGTCCAAAAATAATTACATTTGACTTTGGAATAGACTATGCAATTTCCAGGCATTAGGTCCTTCTTAATTATGCTTACCCCCCTTCGTTTCACAGAAAATTTGTTGACATTTTTTGAATGTTCACCAGTGTAAATTACAAGACTTGTAGTTATAAACACTTTCTGACAGGTTAACCATTAATGATTAAAACAATTAATTTGGGTGGGGGTGATTATTGTTTGCACCTCTTGGCATGGTCTTTCATTATAAGGCAATAAGTAATAAAATGTTGAGTTCTTTCTAGAACATTTTTATTCATTAGGCTAAATTATTTCAGATTCTCATAAAAAAGAACTGTACACTGCTTTTTCAATGAAGATGCCTTTTAGCACTTAATGAATGTCTCCATTATCTCTTTTGTGGCTTTCTACGACCAAGCTCATGAAAAGTCAAGATATAGAGGAGAAGCAAATGTGATCTGAAGCAATCTTGTTTTATTATGTTTAAAAGAGCACTTTTAATGCAACTTTTTTTTAGAATCTCTTCCAACAAATGCAATTTTCTTCAGGGCTATTGTTCAGAATGATGAACCACATATACACACATCTGGCCCCACGAAAAGAGAATCCAGCAAAATTTGAAGATACTCCCACAGAAACAACTTTTGATGAATAGAGCCTTTTATCATGTTCTCTAGCCTCCCACCAAAATGAAAGGGCAAAACATCTCAGAAAATTTGTAGAGCAGTGACACTGTCATTGCAAACCTCCACCAGAGATGCTTAACAGAACACTATATCCTACCAACTTGTGATTGCAAACCGGCCAAAGGCTTCCATTATGTACAATATCACCAGAAAACAGTAAACTTCATGATATAAATGTCAGCTTGACATGATGTATTAGTGTGCCACCCCCAAATATTATTCTTTAGATGTTGTAGCGGGGAATGTTCACTTCAGCAAAATACATAGGGACTTCTGACCTTTCGAATTTAACATACCACAGGGGACACTACCAAATAACTATGAAAAAAAATTAACAAATTCAGGATTAGAAACTCCAATACTAAAAAGGCATTAAATAAATGAAATGGCCCACAGTTTGGGTGAGTTACATGTTTTGTAGGCTTTGTATGGGAACTGTAACATAACTCATTATAGCTCCAGGCACTAATAAGTTATGAGGCACTCACATGTATGAGATAAACCCCATAACTTACTGAAGACTATATCATCCTTTCATTATATCTAGGGACATGTGGAAGAGCTGAAATTCTGCTGAAAACCCCAAAGTTCAGTAATAAAAGTGAATAGATCAGCACATCTATTGATTTTGCTGTCTTTTTTTTTCCTTTTTGTTATCCTGTTCCTCTTTAATATCTGGAAGATTCCAGCATTTGTCTTCCAAGCTCCTTCCATGTTGGCATTTTAGGTATGCTGGCAAATATCAAAATAAACTAGGTTTCTGCTTTCCTCTCCTCTCTAGAGTAATGATGTTAGTCAGTCTAGTCTTTGGCACTTTCTTATTCTAGTAAATAAAATACATTACCTTATTTGCAAGGCAGAACTTTGGTGACAAATCCAAAATGCCTACTCAATATCATCAATGACAGCAACTAATACAGAGAACTATGAGAAAAATATCCACTGTGACTTGGTAACAGCATGAAAGGCCAAGCTTCTTTGATGAATGAGAACCTTACAAAACGGAGTAATGCAGTTCAGTTGTGAATGAGTCCTGCATAGCTCAGCTCTGTGGATGCATCTACAAGTACCAAGGCCTAGAACAGTATCTTACAGATAGAATGGCTTTATAGTCTGTGTTTACAGAGGTTAATGTAAGTTTGCATAAATTGGGAGAGCAACCTAGGTCATGTTTCTGTATGTTTCATATGTTTCATACAAAAATGTCAGCAGGTAGGAACAGCAGAGAGAGCCGCAATGAGATAAAGGTTTTGAAGAAGTGAGAGGACCTAGCTTCTCTGTGATTCAGGGACACTTAAATTATTCAAGCTTGTAAGGTTCAGCAGCTTGGCTTTAAAAAAGCTTAATGGAAGTGTTTGCAGTTCTCAAAGAAGTATTGTAGGTTACTCAACCTCAGTGCATAGACAGCAGCAGGATAAATAAGCATATAGCTGATATCCAAAATAGGCATCTGGGCACAGATGTTATTATTGACTAACTGTGGTGAGGAGGTGGTGCTTTCAACCAGAGGTATACCAGGGCTGAAGGACTATGCAATTAACTCATTGGCCAGGCAACCCTGTGCATTTTTAAAAGAAATCTAAGAATTGAAGACTAAAATGCTTAAGTAAATTCTATTTGATACCTATATAAAATGCACATATATGAATAGGGAAAGCACAGCCTAGAGGGAAAACTGAAATGGAATTTTAACTTTAAACCAGACAAGGTGGCCTGTGCACACCATCCCAGCACTCCAGAGGTAGAGGCAGGAGGATTATAAGTATAAAGTCATCCTTGAGTAGATAGCGAATTTGAGGCCAGCTTGATAAACACTGTCTTAAACATGTATTTTAACTGCAAATTTCAGAGAACGTTCTAAAAAAGATGAAAGACTGAAGTTGTCATCCATACTTATATGCACATACATATGCATGAGTCAGAGATAGACACTTCCTTTGGAAAAAGAGACTATGGTAAAAATAGTAAAGCACATCCACAATATGCCTCCAGTGTGAGAGGAGTGGGAAGAAGAGAGATCCTAGACTAGGAGGTGAGATGGGCCTCAGTATGGCTGGGGATGATGGGCACTTTTGTGAGTTGGGGGCTCCAGGTAGAGGTGGGTCTGTTACAAGGATGAGCCAAGTATATCTACAAAAGTTACTTTAGTTGGTAGCTAGTTAAAGTCTGATAGAAATGGGATAAACCCTGTTTTGATAGATAAACTTCTATTGGAATTGAAAAGGGTTCTGAATTGGAAATTGCCAGTGGATTTATCTTAGCACTTAGACCTTCTGATTCCTGATGATAGGTTTTGGTCATTGGATCAATGAGGACCAAAAGGTTTGATAGGCTGAGCAGTGAAAACGGCTCCTACATACTACATAGATATGGATGCTAAATGTCTCCAAAAGCTAGAAGCAAAGATTCTGAATGCTTTTTTCTTCACAAAAATGCCAAATATCTCAAGGCATAGATAGGTATAAAATGATATTGCCTAAAACATACATGCATCATATGCCACATGGTACTACAACAATATACATGACCTTATTAATTATATGTTAAAAAAGAGACAAACCACTGAAATGGATAAATCTGTAATGACGGGAGTCTAGCAAACATTCAGCACTCTAAATATCTCAATATTGATTATGTATGGTGATGCTCCATTGGCATACTTTTTTTCTCTAAAAACAAGACAAAAGAATTCTATTTACAAAAGTTTTTGTATAGTTAAAGGAGTGTGATAATAAAGAAAGCCACACTACTGATAGGGTGAACAAGCACTCCAGGTAGCATGGGGGAAGTCTGTTTAAGTATCTTCATTTGCCTTGTTATTAATTGTAACCTCACTCATTTTCACAGTGTCCTCATTCAGATAGTAAACTGTGATTGCTTTCACTTGTACATCAGCACTGCACTGAACAGGCAGACATCAAAGATACCTACTTACCCTCCGTTCTCTGCTTTCAGCTCGTGTTATAAATCTTGGTTATCAATTAACATTTAATCAGAATCAGTCAACGAATGCAGCAAAAAAAAAGTGTGATTGGTGGCATGTTTCATTAGCTTTACAAGGATGAAGACAGTGTCATATGCATTTAGAAAAAAGAAGAGAGATCATTACAACTCTTCTCTCATCAAGTAGCAAGGCTACAGTGCAGTTCTCAGAGTAAGACACAAACTAATCTGATCATTTGTACTCCATCAGCCATTGTTCACAGAAATGTCTGTGTGCGGCGACAGGTAATGAAGAAACCAATCTAATTGGAAGCCTGGTATTTAATAAAAACAGCAGCTAAATAACTTAAGATTTCATAACAATATTTATGCTGCCTTTTTGCAAGCTACAGAATTTAACTCGACTCTTATTTACTCTGCATTGCAACATAATATACTGTAGTAAAATATATGATGTTGATATGCAACATATTTTACACACAAAAAAGAGTTTTGTTCATAAAGAGATCATAGGAACATAACAAGGTCATCATATAGTCAGTGCATTTGAAAGGATACCACTATTTCTCATTGCTTTACTTTGATAACAGACTACTGAAAATGATGGTGGATGGGAGACTCAGTTTACTATAATAAATGAAAATGTCATGCCTAATTAGATGTGTGTTATATATTGTCTAGAATTTACTCATTATTAGTCAGTATTTAAGTTTCCTTTTCCTTCAAATGTGTAGTACACCTATGGGTAATGCAGAAAGAAATTATTTCTTTGACATTGAGTATTTAATTAGTTCTTCCACTTTCTTGAATTATATAGCATCTATTGTGGCTATTTTGCAAGTACTGGATAAGAACACTCCTTTGAAACTAGACAATCTGAACAACTTTTAATCTTATTCTCTCAACTATCACTGTTTATGGACATACTACTTCCTATAGTTTCTCTCTTCTCTGCAAAATGTTTTTATTTGTGCATGTACATATGTGTATATGTATACCATGTGTGTGCATGTGTGTATGTATATGATGTATTATATGATGTGTGTACATATGTGTGTATATGATGTGTATATGCATATGGTATGGTGTGTATACATATGTGTATGTGTATGATGTGTGTTGTGCATACATATGTGTGTACATATACAATGTGTGTGTACATATGCATCCACTACCATGCACATAGAGGTCAGAGGACTTTTCAGTGTTTTTCCTCTTCTTCCACCTTCTTTTGAGACAGAGTAGCTCTTGTTGCTGCTGCTGTAGCTGCTGTTTCTTGCCAGCTTCTGGATTCTCCTGGCACTGCCTCCCGTTGCTGTAGGTGTGTGGGATTCTAGTTGCATAAACCACTTTGAATACAGCTTAAATGGGTACTGAGGATTAACTCTGGTCTGCTGGCTTTCAAGTAAACACTTTTCACTGCTCCTGTAACTCTCCCAACTTCCAAAACATCTTTAATTTTTTTTTCAATATAAAGTTAACAATCAGTTCCACAGAACAGTTTTCAAATCTAAACTGAATCCACTCAGTGGTGGCATGAATCAAATGTCCTCCTTAAACTAAAGGGTTCTCAGTTCTTGGTTCCCAGCTGTAGAAATTTGGGAGTTGGAGCCTTACTGCATTCAGGTCTTTCAATTATGACCAGAAAGTTCCATCAAGTTGTTCTTACAGCACTGCAAGGTTTCCCTTAGGCCCAACTTTTAAATCCTTCCATATTCATCCTGCATATAAGTTCCAAAAGGCTCAAGCCACAGAATCAGGGTTCTGGCACCAAAACTGTTGTAGTCAACGTTTCTCATTGCTGCAACAAAGAACCCTAAAAAAAGCAGCTGGTGGAAAGAATGGGTTTATTTTAGCTTAGACTGGAGGGGAAGCTCCATTATGGCAGGGGGAATGATAGCGTGAGCAGAGGGAGGACATCACCTCCACCACTGCACTGCAAACAATGGCAGGAAGGTGTGCCAAACACTGTCAAGGGGAAACCTAAGCCACCACCAACAACACAACTCCAACCAGGTTCCAGTTACAAAGCAGCCATCAACTGGGGATCAAGTATTTGGAAGACATTAAGTTTATGGGGACACCTGAATCAAGCCACTATACCATATTTCAAGATATATTAAGTATCTGTAATTTGCAAACTGGAAAAAAATATGATTAAGCATATGAACCTTTTTTGAAGAATAATTCTAAAATATAATTATTTCTTTCTTGTTTTGTGAGGCATGTTCTCACTCTGTAGTGCAAGATGGCCTTGAGTTTATGACAGTCCTTGTGCCTTGGCCCTCTGCTAGGATTGCAGGCATGTGACACCTTCACTCGTTAAAAATATATTGATTAGAAACCACACACAAAAACTGAACTGCTGAAAAAATAAAGTCTAGTATGTTAGTAATATATTTCTTCTGTTGCATTCTCCACTGAACTTTGGGGAACACAAAACAATTGTTATTATTAAATCTGAACCATAGAGATAACAAATTTGATAAAAGACAAAAAATCCAGTTTGTCCAACAATGATAGGGAATATTTTTCAAATACTAGTGATGGCCTTTCTTCATGTTCATCCACTGTAGGAGGCAGAACTTCACAGAGACCTTAGAAATGTAGGTAAAGGAAAGTGGCATTTAGGAAACATACATTCTGTCAAGTTGCATGATGCAATTTTGAATTGTCTTAATATTTCTTGTTTGTCGAAATGCATTATCCCTAATCTTTATTTCTCCTTTGTTTTAACTCAGACATTAGAGCTGTCCAGTTGCAGCCAACTCACTTAAATTAGAAACACAGCAGCAGACACCTCCATGACAGTTAAATGGATGAGTTACAATATTGTTAAGAAAAATATCTGGACAATATGATAAATGGTTTTATAATTCTTCAGTTAAAAGGAATAATTTGCTCTCTGAACAATTTCCTTATTACCCTGGGATTGTTTGAATTGGGGTGAGAACTATGGTCAATTTCTTCACTTCCATGTATCTCTAGCCCACTGATTGACAAGATGTAAATTTCTTTATAAATGTCAAATAATAAAAGACTGCTAAATGGCTAGCAATTGTCAGCGCTTCATTTATAATACAATAGATGGAGCAGGAGAATAAAGTAATGCATGCATTGGAATTTTTTCCTTTTTTTCATAGGTCAATAAAATACAGCTTTATAATGAAACAAACATTCTCAACTTGAAAATGGGAAAATAAATACATTTCTATTTTTTTCAAGAAAAATTTAAGTAATAATATTATTCATTATTAGTACAGTGTGATATAAAATATATAATTCAATTTAGAACCTTAAACAAGCGCTATCCTTTGTTTTATGTTAGGCTTGAAGAACAAATGCAAAGAAAATAAATTTAATTTATTACTTCACTATTTCTCCCTTAAATAGACTTTCTGCATTAGAGGATCCTTGTAAGAGTTTTTGCTAGTTTCAGAATCAATTGTCATCTTCAGATTGAGGGTGATAGTCGCATACTTACATCCATAGGCATGGTAATGTACAAGGAATGTCTGTAAAGGTTTTCTCACAAGTGACAAACAAATAGGATAGTTTCATCTGTAGTAACATTTATTCTGACTTTAGCTAGGGATATAATTATAAAATGAATACATTTATGAAATTCTTATTTTTTAACTTTCATATATCCATTGAAGATTTTTATTTAAAAAATTTTTATTATAGCTTCCCTAATTATAGGCCATAAACCATTATGATTCCCTACCTCTTCCTCCCTCCCCCATATTTCTTCCCCCTCTCAATTAGTATCTGTTTGGTTTCAGTGCCATCATCTTTCCCTCCCATTATGTGTAGAGATTATTAGGCACTGTGAAATCATGAATATCAAGGCCATGCTTTGTCTGAAGTTTGTGTTGTAAGCAGTTCCATCCTTCCATTGGCCCTTACAATCTTTCTGCCACCTCTTTCGCAATAGACGCAGAGCCTCAGGAAGTGTGATAGGTATGTCCCAGTGCTGAACACTCCACTGCTGTTTTTCCTCAGCACTATGGTAAAGCATTCACAATTTAAAGAAGGGTGAAGTTTCACCTTGCATTAAAAATACTGATCTTATTGTTATATTTATAATCATTTTCATGCAAACACTGGAAAACACATGATTGATGCCACTATTTTCTCAGTGTAGTATAAAAATATTTGAAAGAAGTCCTGAGCCTTTTATCTTTTTCAAAGACATGTGAATAACTTTCAATCTTTCTTCCGAATACCTCAAGAAGGATAATGGTCATTAACTGGACATCACAGCTGTTAAGACCATTAAGCCTGAAACTGAAGTGCCACTTACCTAAGAGCACATCCACCCACCACAGAGCTCTGTAAAAATATTGTTTTACTTGTGAGTAATGATAAACAAAGGTCAGGAGAAATGAATCTATCATGAGATTCAGAGTACCTGAAAAACATATGTTATACACACAATATATAGTTCATATTTTAAAATATTTGTTGCCATGTTAAATTGGTTATAATGACATGATCATTTCTGCTAGTATATTATCTAAAAGGAAGGTTTGGTACACATGTCATTTTTTTCTTAAAATTCTTTTTACATGTATAACATGAATTGATGGTGATAATTTTTCATCTCATCCACTGATGATGGTAAGCAGATTCCTGATTATTTCTATAGTACAAGCAATAAATATAACTGTTAAATGTATGGGAAGTAAAGTTGCCTTAAGCTTTTATTTGCCTTATACAATTGATTTTCATAAAATATGAATTCACATTTGCATTATTTCCATTATTCAGTCTGAAATAAATGATACCTACCTGTTCTAACACTGTGGTTGAATCTTTGTATGGTCATTTTATAGATTTTTGGCACAATTAGTATTCCATATATTTTATCTTCATGAACATATGAGCTGGTATAATTACTACCCAGTAGTTCTTTTGCAGAAAGGTGCATAGAATGTAAGATATCTTGTCTATATTGGTTCTTTTATTTTATGCTGAAACTTTTTTTTTTTTATTAATTTATTGTCCATAATGATATGCTGAAACTTTTGACACTCCCATTTTCTTGTTTTAATTTCCTCAACTCAGATAAAATCATATCATTTGTTGAGACTATAAAATTAAGGTCTCATGATGACTTGATGCAGAGTGCACATTGCTTGGGAACCATGTTTAACTAGATGAATGACTTTAGATAATTGATCTTAGAAATCTTCTCTCAATTTCCTCTAGGATAAAATTAACTGTTTGTAGTTGTTTGATTTCATTGTTGAGATTTGATTGTATTTAAGTATAACACAGAAGACCTTGGATATATGTTTGGCACTTCTCATGTACCTCTGCAATAACCGAGTATCACTTATCATCCTTCCAAACAATCATTCACCATTAAGTCAACAAATATTGAATATCTGCTCTGTCCCAGAGATTGTTAAATATGGTAGGATTAAAAAGATAAGAAATAATTTGGGGTTTTAACAAATGAAATTCAATGAAAATTATTTAATTATTATTATGTGTTAGGGACTGAGAAAGGCATTAACAGCTCAAGTGTAAATAAGCAAAATCCTTAAACTTGAATAGATACACACCTAAGTTACCATAGTGTTTTTTAATGTTCCATGGTGTAACACTAAGGAAAGGGTCTAACTCAAAATACCCAATCCTTAGAACAGAGGACACTCAGATGTAACCTCATTGGACATTTTAATGTCCGTGGATGGACATATTTATGAGTATGTAGTAATCTTTCACTTTATCCTCCAAAAATGTTTTAACAGCCACCAAAATATTTATTCAACTCAGAATTGAAAAAAAAATTAGAAGCAAATAGGTCCACAACAAATTGTATAACCCCACATAAATGCTGCAGAGAGCATGTCTTTTAGAAATTTAGGGTTTGACAAATTAACCATTAATTCAGTCCATGAAACATAGCTCAGTAGAAGAGGTGACATAATAACCTGATTTTTCAAAATTAGACTTCAGCCAGGCATGGTGGCCTGCGCCTTTAATCCCAGCACTCGGGAGGCAGAGGTAGGAGGATTACGCTGAGTTCAAGGCCACCCTGAGACTACATAGTGAATTCCAGGTCAGCCTGGGCTAGAGTAAGACCCTTCCTCAAATAAGAACAAAAAAAATTAGACTTCAATATTTTGCAAAAGATATTAGGAAACGTTAAAACTGCAACTTCCTATTCTGCTTTTGCTTAAGTAAAGGATTTCTATAAGGAACAGTCAATGTGCACTTAGAAATGTATTGAAGGTTTATACTGTTAAAAGTCTTTTAAAATTGAAAGAACTTTCATGACAAATATAATATAATGATTCAAAGCTTTTTAGCTGTTGGCTGTGGGCAATGAACCTTTCCAGAACAAAAGTCCCTCAGCACTCTTGCTTTTCTTCTTAGTGGAGCACTGAGGATGCAACTCTTAAATTTTTTTCCCTTGGGTTACTTCTTTGAACCCCAGGGCTAGTAGTTACTCTGGGAGTAAATCAAAGAAAGACTACTTTTAAAAAAAAGAATATGCAATGTCTCCTGTGATTAATTGTCAGAGCAGCAATCCTCACATCAAGATATGTCTAGGTCCTTGGAGCTCTGTGTGTCAGAATCTCTTTCTTGCACAAAATCATGCCTTCATATCCTAACAACTTTGTACACATGAATGGAACTTCAATATTGTGACTAGATGAGAATCGCCCCAAAGAATTAGGTAGTTAATTATACTTGTATGAACTTATATTTAGGGTGGACTACTGTTTTGCTTTATATAAACTATATGTCACTGTTTGATTTATTCACTTTTCTGTTAATCATTTACCAGAAGAATGTGACAGTTGGCTTTTTTTTCACCTCATACTTAAGAATATTTGGATTCTTTTGGTAAATTATAAGGCATCTGTTTGTATCTCATTTTCTGGGTGATTATTGTTGTATGTTCAAGGTATTTTTTTGTTTGTCTTTAAACATCAGTGTTTCTTTTTGTTAATGTGATGTATTTTCTGGTCCCAGATTTACAATTTTAATATTGTTCTTTGTTTCTGACATCAAGAATTTCTGTGTATAAACAATACTATAATGAAAATGTTAGAACATGCCCTGTTTTCATGTGTTTATTCTTTGAGAGAGTTCAAAGCTGGCTTCATCTCAATGTTACAAGCTACAAGTTTGTTTAAACACTACTTATTAAGGAATACACATGATAAAAGGCTGCTTAGGGGCTATAAAAGAGAAAGCAAATGAAATCTTTGTGTTTCTTCTCTTTTAAAGGCTTGCATGCTCAGAAAACAAAGCTATGGTTTGAATATAAATAGAGAACACACAATTATAAGCATATCAAGAGAATAAGAATGTTACATAAAAATAAAAGGTAATGTTTTGGAACTCATGTTGTTACATATGACATGGACTCCTTTGGTATTTATTGACAAAGAATAATAAAAGTTGACATATTTTTTATGGAGAAAGGATAGCAAAAGACATTTTAAATAAGGCTCATCTCTCACCTGCCCTTCTAAAATGTGCTTTAAATGAAACACAGAAATAGTATAATAGATCTTTGATCCAAACTGATTAGTTACAAATATGTCCAATGCCTTTTAGTCTGGACAAATCTCTACTAAGCCTAACATTATTAGAAAAACAGTAAAGTTGAAGATATGTTTATAGAAAATTTGCATACATTGTTTACTTCTGAACAATAATAGACTATTTAGTAACTTCATTTCTATCTGCATTTTTCTTGAAATACCTAAAAATGGAATCTGATTGTATGTATGTATGTATGTATGTTTGTATGTATGTAATATCTGTGTATATTGTGTTTTTAAGCATGCTTACATGTGTGAAGGTGCATATGCATAGGTGTGCATGTGGAGGCCAGATGTTGATGTTGATTGTCTACCTACATTGATCTGTGTTTTATTTACTAAAGAATGTTCTCTCACTTGTTTTCAGAGAGCATGGATTTGGTTAGTCTTGATAATCAGTTAGTTTGCTTTGGAGATCCTCTGTCTCATCCTCCTAAGAGCTGGTATTACAAGCAGCCTATCCAACCCCATGGCATTTATATGAGTGCTGGTTAATATAAACTCTGGTTCTTGTGCTCACGTTTCTAGTGCTTTATCCACTGAGCCATCTGCCCAGTCCCAAATTCCTAATGTGAATAGATGAACATAGTAATCTGTTATTGTGGACAAGCAAGGGGAATCTTTGTGATGGAGTATCTTATTCCATTTTTAAAGACTATGGCAGCAATATGTAAATCCTGATAGTAATAAATGCAGTTCTAGAAATTCAAGTCTGGTTTCTTTAAGGAAGTGAATTTCTGTGTAGTATTAAAAAAGAAAAATCTGCTAACAAATGATCTTCTATGTCTGTGTTTATGTGTGATGTCACATGCAAATGCGACACATTATTGCAAATCACTAAATAAATTAAAAAGTAATTCCCAATCTGTTCCCAAAAATTAACTCTAGAATACTAAGAAATATAAGAAAATGATGTAAAAATCAAAGGCAAACTTTGAACAGTAATAAATACTTTAGAGAGATTTTATATACCTATGTTAAATAGTGGCTCTATCACACACACACTGGTCTGGTCCTATTATATAAAGCCATTTTGAAAAAATAACTATTTTATGCCATGTTTCTTCAATTTTTCAGTCTGCGGTGATGACCAACATCAGATACTATTAAGAAGTCTTCAAGCGTGTAAGATAATATGATTTCACAATGATTACATACTCACTCTACAGCTGGCTGAGTTTCTACATCTCCATTTGTCATTGACGATTGTGTCCAATTAAATGATTAGCTTTTAAAAACTGCTGCACATTATGAGAGTGAACTTGTGTTCCATTGCACTGAGTGATGCAGAAACAAACTCATTACAGCATGTAATTCACCCATATTAAATAACAAACAGATGGCTGCTGTAAATGAGAGTTCCTTTTTCTCTTCAAAAGTGCCAGGAAAAAGGTGTTTTTATTTATCTTTGTTTCCAGCTTCTTTCTGTTTTCTTGACAAGTGGGCAGCTGGTTGCTGAGGTTTTCAATTGGTGCAGAAGAATGAAAAGCCTGTTTCCATTAATTTCCCCATAAAATAAGTCTTTGAATCATTTCTGTTATAAATGCAAGTGCAGTAGCAGGCTGCTGCTTGATTAATTCACTTATTATGAAGATTTCATCTTTTATAAGAGGGCCTGCAGGTAATTTATCTTGTTTAGTAAGATTAGAAAAATGTAATTATCTTGATACCTTTGGACCCCTCTCATTTTAATTGTGTTCCCATAAATTTCAAACATAAAGATGAGAATTTTTTGTGCACAAATGTTCCAACATGTGGTCGAAAAATGTGCTGTAATATCTGCATAAAAATTTATCAAGTAAAATACATTAGGTCTGAACTAACATATGAATGCATAAAAATCAAGCTAGCCCCAATTACAGTACTGTGTACAAACAAATATCTGCACTTCTGGATCCCCAGCCACCTAACAGCTGTGGTGTAGGAAAGGGAAAGCTTTTTTTTTTTAATCATGCATGAATGATGCTAACGAAATTAAGAAACCTGTCTTATTTATAATAACACAATTAATGTTTGTCTGTCTTAAGATGTTTCAAACTCAAATGAATTAATTGACCACTAAGTATCTATTTCATTGTTTCTTCTTGCTCCTTTCATTACATTTCAGCATGATAGGGAAGGTGGCTACATCTCTGACTTTTTGTGCATAATATAATCTGCATAACTTTTTAAAATAACTAATAATATGAATAATGACACATCACAATTCTCTTTTCTAGGTAGCTTTTGATATTTTGTGCTGAATGGGTTTTTCACTGATCTTGGTAGAAATACATTTCCTTCTCTGAACTTTCAATCAATCTGTGAGAGCTGGTGTGATCAAATATTTAGTTTAAATAAAATTTAAAGATGTTTCTCAAGGTTATTCATCCATTAGGTTATTCCATCCATTATTAGTTCCCAAATGGTCAATAATACAAAGAACTAGGTAGTTTCTGGTGGCATGTACGTCAGAGCAGACACCCACTTGATGCAATCCACTACCCAGTTGTAATGATGAAACAATTAGCCAATTTACAAATGAATTTATGATTTTATCATTGGTAAAGATGCAGTGGTATCATATTATTTCCCACTAGTTTTTTTTTTCTTATCGAGGAACCATGTCTGACTTTGCCAGCCTGACATTTTATACTACTAAATCATTCTGCCTAATGTCTTTCTATGTTGTAAATCAGAAATTTCTATGGGGATATCTAACTATTTTTTTCCTAAGACTCTCGTAGCTTCATTTTGATTAAGACAGAAACAAATGAAAGAACATTTCTGAGCTTCTTAGCATAAACCACTTTTAGAAAAGACTGAAAAATGATTTGTTATCTCATTTGAAAATTAAATATTATCCTCCTCAGACATTAAGACACACCACAAAATAAAATACAATTTTGTGAACAGTGGAGGGGAAAGTGCATAATCGAAGAAATGACTTGAAAAGAGATGCCTATGATCTCAAGGACTGTTTCAGGGTGCTTTTGATATGTTCATAAGACACCATCCCAAAAAGCCACTGCAAAAACTAGTTGTGAATTTGAGCATAGAAGCAAAACAAAGCAAGCAAGAACAAAAAAAACATTGAGCTGAAAGAAAATCTAAATATTTCATGTAAGTTAATCAGTAGACAGTCTTTTTTTTTTTAGTAGAAGTCTCTTGACAGGCTGTTTATTTCCAACTTCAAGATTATTTCATTCAGGCAACATTTGATCTGTATCTTGACAGACACCTAAGAATAATAGAACATAACTTTCCTTCTTAGAAAGTGATGGGAATAGAAGAACCGAATATAAAGTCAAAAAGTTTCAGTTCACAATTTTGAACAAAATGACAAGAATACCTTTTGGAGAAACAGCTTCTTCAATGAATGGTGCTAGAATAACTATACACAGAAGACTGAAGCTATTTTGTAATCTCTCACTCTGAGCAAAAATCAGCTTTAAAGTGTCAAAATACCTTAGTGCAAGACTGGAATCTTTGAAACCACTCAAGGAAAAAGTTGGGGGAACACTACAAGATAAAGGAATAGGTAAAGAATACCTGAATAAGAAGTGGTTGCTCATGAAATAATTTCAACAGTTAACTAATAGGACCTCATGACATCAAAAGATTTGGTACAACAAAGAAAACAGTTAACTAAGTTCAGAGATAGCCTAGAGAATGGAGAATATCTTTGTATCTGACAGAGCATTATAATGTGGAATATAACAAAGAATTAAAAAAAACTAAAATCATAAAAATAAATACACCAATCAAAGAAATTAGGCTATGGAACTGAGCAGGTAATTCTCAAAAGAACAAGTACAAATGGCAAATAATTATCTCCATAAGTGTCCAACATTATACATCATGAAAATGGAAAAAAATACTATATTGAGATTTGATCTGACCTCTGTCAGAAAGGTTATCAGCAATAAACTGAATAACAAATCCTGGAAAGTTTTCTTTAGAAGGCAAACCTTATTCACTGTTAGGGAAAATGTAAACTACTTATGGTTCAAATATTACAATGTGAAACGATGCCTCCCAATATACTCAGGTGTGTCATTGAAGCTAGTCTCTAGCTGCCTGGCTGAAAGAAGTATCACTGAGGTGTATCCTGGAGGCCAGACCTAAGATATAACTAGGGTGGATCTGATTGCCAACCCAAAGGTATGCAGAGAAGTTTGTGAGGCCTGCCTGGGCCTCTGCTACTTGATGCTTTTGCTGTGTACTGGTTGACTGTCATTTCTCATTGTTTGTGTCTATGAAAGGGGGCCAGCCTCTTATACCATTGTGCAACTTCCCCAGGATTTATAAGTCTGTATCTTTCAGAATGCAGAGAGACAGCTGTGGATCCTCCAACCCTACCAGCAAACGGCAGGCCAATAGCTGACACCTGGGCAAGAGATACTTGCACATCCTTTTTAAAATATTATTATTTATTCTCTTTCACAAAAGATGGGAAATGGGATGAGCCTGATTTCCATCAATAGACAAATGAATAATGAAAATAGGGCATATATACAAATGGAATTCCATTTGGCTATAAATTTTAAAAAGTGAAGTTATGAAACTTGCAGGAAAATCAATACAGCTTACTGTATAATATTAAGCAAGGCAACCTAACTGCAGAAAAGAAAACATTGGATGTTGCCTCATATATGGATCCTAGCTTCCAATTTTTATGTATTTGTGTTTAGGTGGGAATGAGAATATAGAGAGTTCAGGAAACTAGAACTCTCTATATAGTCCATGAGAGAAGGATAAAATTGACATCAGGGGAAAGGGGAGGGGAAGATAATCAAATCTGCATGATGTGAAAGTCAAAGGAGGAATCCTGTGGTGGGAGTGCAGAAGAGGGGATCACAGCAAGGTGATGAGTAAGAGGAGGAAGTGAGGGAGGGAGGCCCAACCTAAACAAAAAACAAAAACAAAAAATTAAAATAGGAAGCGAATAGTGGAAGCAAGTATGAAACACAAACAAAAATGGGCCATGAGAAGGGATTCAAGAGATTTCAAGGGAGAAGGGTAGTTAACATAATAGACGATGTTGTAGTAAGCTTTCTTGCTGCTGGCAGAAGGAACCTGACCAAAAGCAGTTTGTGGAGGAATGGGTTTATTTGGCTTACAGACTCAAGGGGGAGCTCCATGATGACAGGGAAAATAATGGCATGAGCAGACGGTGGACATCACATTTGCCACAACAGGTGGCTAACAGTGGCACGAAGGTGTGCCAGACACTGGCATAGGGAAGCTTGCTCTAACATCCATAGTTCATGACACCAAAAACACACCTTGTTGTAGCAAGGTTTCAATTCCAAAATTGCCATCTGCTAGGGACCGAGCATTCATAATACTTAAGTGTATGGGGGAAAGTTGAATCAAACCACCACATTCTGCCCCTGACCACACAAACTGATAACCATATATGCTGTAAAATACAATGCATTCTGATGAACTCAAAATGTCCCCACAGTTTTTATCAATCTCAAGGATGCTCAAACATCCCAAAACGTGCCCATAATATAAGGTCTTAACTGAGCTATAATAGCAAAACACTAAACAAACAAAAAATCATAATGACAGAGAATAAAAGTTCACACTGCAAATAATGACACTGGGCATAACAAACATTTAACCAATATAAGTTTTAAAAGAATAGGACAAACATCAAATCTTGTACCTCCAAATCCAACAACTCTAACCAGTGACAAGTCTCCATGACTAAGTCCAATAATTATAACCAATAGCAAGTCTCTGAAGTTCCAATTCTGCCCCTCCGGCCAAGCTACTTACAGTTCTGGATAACTTTCTCCAGGGTCAGCAGCTCTCCTTGGCAGCCATTCCACAGTCCTGGCATTTCCATTGCATCTCCAAAGCAAATCAAAGTTCATCCTCATGGCTCCATCGGGCTTCCACCCAGATAATCCAGCAAGCCTGCTTCTCACTGCTCATGGTCATTTTCAAAAAAGAAAGCTATCTTGCAAATTCATTGATCCTCACTTTCCTTAAATTTGTTATATTTCATAGTACCAAGTGGGCTACTTATTAACCCAGGGGAAATAAAGCCAACATTGAGGAGCAGAACACTCCCTTAGCATTCAGGCCCCTTACTTCAAAGGAGTCCACATGCTTCTTGCTGTCCCAATGCAGATCACCAGGCCCATCTCAATGTTTGTAATCTCTCAAGGAATTACTGCTGAATGGTCATCCTGAGCTAGAGTAAGACACTACCTTGAAAAACAAAACAAAACAATTAAAAATCAAATATAGCTTTAAAAGAGCCTCCCTTGAAATCCTCACTAAGAGTAGATCATGAGGAGGACACATCCTTATATCTGGAAGAAAAGACAGAATAAATTGATCAGGAGTCCAAAAACTTTGATAAATTCAAAAAATCATTCTAACAGAATATGAGAGAATTGTGGGATACCCTATAATGACCAAACATCCAGATCATGAGTATACAAGAAGAGGAAGAAATCCAGGCCAAAGCATAAGCAATCTAGTCAACAAAGTTACTGAATAAAAAAATTTCCAATCTTGCAAAAGAGAGATCCATCCAGATACAACAACCTTACTTAACACCAAACAGACAGGCCCAAAGAAGAAACTCTCCAAGGCATTCAAAGGTAATTCCGTCAGATGAGTTTCTTCAGATTTTTCAATGGAAACTAGGAAAGCCTGAAAAGCTTGGAATGGAGTATTTTAAAGTCTAAAAAATAAAATATGGCTTCCAAACAAAACTACTATACCCAGCAAAAGTATCACTCATAAGAGATGTAAAAAGGAAAACTTTTTATGATGAAAGTGAGCTCTATGGTTATAAGAACCCAAAGCCAACCTACAGAGAATACTTAAGGAAATATTTCACATAGAAGAATTGCATACCCAACCTCAAGAGCCTATAAAAGGAGGCCTAAAATAACTAAACTAGAGCAAGCTTGAACACATACAAAGCACCAAACCACATAAACCCTTCAGCATATTAGGGATTAAATCAAACCTGTATGTGCACATGTGTATGCATATGGGCATACCAAGGTTTCTTCCTGCTGCAAATGAATAGCTTCCCAGCTTTTACATTACTGGCAGAGCATGGAGAATTGAACCTGTACCTAGAAGATTGAACCTCAACCTGTCACCTTTGAAAGAAAGTGGATTCCACCACTGAGTAATTCTCCCAGGCCCCAGGGAGGATGAGACAGGGGAAAAACGTTTTTAAAGGAGAATATAAATGGATCTCAGTACAAAAATGAGTATCATACCTAAACACAACCCTGTACATTATATCCATATCAAAGGAGTTCAGAAGAAACCACCTTCTGTGGTCCTATAACGCTATTCACAGCAGAGGGCATAACAGGCTCTTTTGCTATGGAGTTAAGTTTCATAGTAGTGGTGTGAATTGGAGGAAATAGATGTTAGCATTCACAGTGGTGATATTTCAGAAGAAAACAGATGGAGTTTCTGAAACTCCCATCATTGCCAGAGTGCTAGTAGTGCCTGTTTTATAATCCTAACAGAGTCATCCATGTTTACTGATTCTAGACCTGGAAGGAGGTGCTAGTGAGAGTATCCAAACCAACTTTCTGTGAAAACAACGTGTAAAATCAGCAGGAAACACTTTTCTTGGTATCTGAAACCCAAGGACAAGTGCTTCTAGCAATAATATCTTTCACTCATTGTAACTGTTGGGAAAAGATACGTATATCAATCCAACTTCAATTTATTCATCTATGCTTTAAGCTTTTATTCTAGAAAAATGTTAACATTATACAGAACACTTGCTTCTAGAAAGCTTATTTATATCAATACAAAAATAATGGGTAAAATCAATGTGAAATGCTGTTTGCCATTTAAAATTTTCTAAAACATAAGTATTTACCCTAAGAAAAAAAGGATTAGGGACAAACATGGGAATATAGTTAGAAAAGGCATCATATAATATGCCAATATAGAATTTTCTCTTGCAAAAAGAGAAAGAGGGATAAAGAGAGAGAACATTATTTGTTATAATTTAACCAAAAGAGAGTAAACCTGGGAGAAAAAATATCAAACTTTTTACAAATTAAAAAGGGTAATATTTGAAAGAGTAAGAAATGATAGATAATTTCTAATTGAACAAAAAGAATAATATAAAATAACAGAAAGTGTTTTACAAAATCATCAGGCTTATTAAACCACACATAACCAACTGTGAATGATGGCACGAATGAATGAATTTTAGAATAGAATCTAGTGATAAAAAAATTGGCATGCTGTCTTAGTGTCTCTTAAGAAAATAAATACTTACTAGAGGCTCAATCAATCTTCCTTCTTATATAAAAATAACACACTATAGAGATTGAAAACAAAATAGGAATAAAGTTGATAGCTTGAGAAGACCTTTCAGAGAAAACCATGTAAATACCCCAAATACCCTTCCCCCACTTCATAAACATTTTACTGCTCAGGCTGTGAATCAACATAGCCTATAAATTCTCAGGTCCTTCTCCAGGCCTTTGATTCCTGACAGCTGCAACTGACATTCACATAAACTCTTTCAAAGTGACTCCTGGAATCAAGGATTTAGACTTCTAGGCAGAGGGCTAAGTGTACACATTTGGAAATTCAGAATGTCCTTCTTGTTCCTTCTAGGTTTGATCTAATATATATTTCATGATGGTTACCAATGCCTCCATGACAATTAACATGACATTACATTATTCATTAATTCATACAACGTATGATGTCACCTAAGATTGATAAAATACAGAACTATATTGCCAGTATTTACAGACCCCCATCACGTATATTTACAGTAATCTTTCTAACTATTCAATAGAATTGAATCACCTGTCTTTAACTGAATAGGAGCCTTGCTAGTGACTACCTGAGATTTTGGTATTTATAATGCAATTTTATTTAACAGTAAGCATAAGTTTTCATATTTTATTTGCCAGTAACCATAGAGTGAGGTTTTAATATATATATTAAATTTTCAAAGTTATTCTCTTTCCCCAGTAGATGAGAGTTCCTATTGTTCAATAATAACAAAGGTTAAGAAATAGAATAAGCTGAGTTATTCCTTCTAATATTATGCTTTTCTTATTTTCTAGTTTTAAAATTTTAATTTGTGCTTTAATAATGGAAATTATATACTTAGTTCAAATATTTAGTAATGATCGATAAAAATATAATTAAAATGCTATTTAAAAGTGCAATGAGATTTTAATGTCATGCTACTGTTAACTTTTTTCTAACATATCATATATATTAGTTACAGTACAGTAATTGGAGTGGACTCTAAAATGCAAAACATTATTGACTTACCTGAATCCATGTGGCTAAAAGATTTTCTCAATATGTTATTTTTCTTAATGCAGTCACAAATTAAGGCAATCTGAGAGTTGTATTTCTTCACAAACTCAAGTTAATATAATCATGTCCCACCCCCTTGAAATCTCTCAGATTAATACAGCGAATTTTAGAAAATTCAGTTTCTTTAAAATCAAATTGTATTTTTCATGTAAAAGGCATATGGCTACTATTTAGAAATTTTTATATTTCAGAAATGTGTATGTTATTGAAATTATGCTTCTTAAAACACAGGAGAGTTTTTCTCAGAAAAATAAAAAATATCATTATTTCATTTTTTTCTATGTTAATTTAAACTATGCTCAACATTGTTATGACTAAATGCATTCATATAACTAACTATTGTCTTTGGATTATTAACTGGAACTCTGACACAATTCTTTATGTATATTTATTTCAGTGTGTGTATGTGTGTGTGTTGCTGTCAGTGTGTCAAAGAACACATATGGAGGTCAGTGGACAACTTAAAGGTGTGTGGACTCCACTTTGACCATTGTAAATGTGTCTGCATTGTGAACTTTAGATTTTCCTGATTCTGCTTTCCATTGTCTTAGATACACAGGGTCTTTGTGTGGGTGCTGGAAAAATGAACTAGGTGGAAGGAAGGCTTTGCAGCAAATGACTTTAACTGCTGAGCCATCTTCTTAGACTGAAGACACAATTTTTAGACTATCTTCTGAAATCATGGGATTAACAAATAAAATATTGCATTTTGCATGCCATGTGTGTATGTCATTTCCACTATTAAGGCAATGCCTACTGCATAGTTTTATTATTATCAGATTTTAAAAAAACACAGTAATTATTTTATATGAAAACTTTGTTTTTTATATGTATAATGAAATAAAATTATATATTTGGAAATTCTCTATTTCTTCCTTTCTTTTCCTTCAGTTGCATCAATAGGTTAGATTTCATGCCTTGCGTGCCTAGAGGACAATTAGTGTTTAATTATCATCATTTAGATTCAAGTTGAGAATATTTTATGGAAGCTAAATTACAGTTCACTTACCATCACAAGGAGGACCTGGACTTTAAAACTTAGTGTCGTACTTTGCCCCAAAACAATTCTCTGTATTTGTTCTGTAACACGGTTTAATGAGCTGACTTACCAATGATATTGTTTCTGAACTTCCTACTAAGGTGAGTTTTCATACTTATGCTTAATGCACTGAGTGCTGCTCCTGCCTCATCTGGCCACCAGATGCTCACCAAAATGAACTTCCTATGAAAAAATAAAAAGGACTTCAGGCATTTGTAATTTTGGTTGTTAGGATTGTTCATATAACTTCTCAGCATGGTTCACCATTTATAATAATCTGCTTCATGACTTTTGAAATCCAAAAGCAAGCATTAATTAACTCTTTTGATCATCTCAACAACCATGTGAGTTGGCAAAACCCATGCCAGCTTTTGCACTGTTTTTAAGAGACTGAAATTTTATGCCCGTAAAACTTCCATCTAAATACTTATGTTTATGCATATATAGTAATGCTACTGTTGTTTTGGTTAGAAAATCTTTTCTTTTCAGATGGCATTGACCACCAGAATGGCTCAAAAACATCAAAATGCTGAGAAGAAGTGACAGTGGAGTATTCAACACTAAGTGAGACATCACTATCACACCATTCAAGGCTCAGAAACCATTGGAAAAGAGCTGGTAGACAGAATGTAAGAGTCAAATGAAGGGTAGGACTGTTTTCAATGATGTCCTCTAGACACAAAGTGACCTTGATATTCATGACCTCCCCACAGATGATGCTACCTACAAAGGACCTGCATAATAGGAGAAAAAAAAATAGAAGAAAGACTAGTTGCAAAGAAGTGATTCAGCGGAGGGCGTATTTGGGAACTGTCCAAGGGTGGATGGTGGGAGGGGATTATGATCATGGTAATCTGTCTATAGCCATATAAATTATCAACAAGAGGCTAAAATTGAGACTCAGATTAATGAAGTGACTGACAAAGAAGACAACCCAGAAGCACTCAGGACTAGATGAGGAACACATGTCATTTGAATCTTTGTCCAATCTTCTTTCAATTAAAACACTCTTGAGGCAGCTTTATGCCTATCTATTTTAGTTTCATAGTCACTCAACTTCAAGGTCCTAATAAAACTATAAAAGTCATCCAATCACCTGAAGCTTAATCCTACATTGGCATATAATAACTCAATCCAGATGTAAAACTAAGGGCCTAAAATATGTATAAACATCATTGTAAGAATGTCATAATATGTTTTCCCAATAACTGTAAGTTATCAACCATCTGTTACATATCAGGTACTATACTTAATATATGAAATTTTATATTATTTACTGGGCCTGGCAATTTGGACCTGTATTCGCAGCTACTGAAAGAGGCTGATTGAAGAGAATTGTTTGAACCCAAATTTTCAATTCCAGCCTGGATTACAGAAGGATTTTTCTTCTTCTTAATTTTTTTAAAGACTTTTTTTTTATCATTTTTCCCTACAAAAAATGGCCAAATGGAATGACATTCAGAGTTCAAGGAACCAGCCCAGTGACACACCGGTTAAAAGTGGTGGAGTCACAATTTGAACTCACTTTGTTTATTTCCTAGAAGCCAGAGATTACCAAAATCTTAAAATTAATGTAATAAGTACTTAAATGTGCAAATCATATTCTAAGTAGCAGATCATTATCATCTTTTCAATCCTCATAGGCTTCGTTGACTATACTGTTCTAAATTCTGGTAATTTGTTGAGATATATAAATTATAGACTCCATTTTAAGGCCATCAAAATTTACCCAAAATTTCAGGCTTCTTTTGCTCTAGGAAAATTACAAAATGCAATTTAATAATAGTAAACCTTTTTCCTATGTGTTTCTAAACAGTGTTTTTCTCTTTAGGATTATATAATATACTTATTTTAATATTTTAACATAGGGCTAGAGAGATTGCTCAGCAATTAAGGCACTTGTCTCCAGTGCCTAAGGCCCTGGGTTCAATTCCCCAGGACCCACATAAACCAGGCCTACAAGTTGGTGGCCCCGATTTCTCTCTCTCTCTCTCTCTCTCTCTCTGTATCTCTCTGCTTGAAAATGAATAAATAAAATATTTAAAAATATATTTTAACATAATCATTTGAATATGATAATTTACATTTTTAAAATTAAATTTTATTATTTAAATATGGTACAAGTAAATTATTAAATATTTTCCAATGGCTTCCTCTAATCACTTTGGTACTCTACTAAGGTTTTTAATCTAAATTCATAGACTAAACCTGGGTATATAATAAAATTAATTTATACTTTTTGTTGATGACTTACAACTTTTATTCAGTTGAATAATCACTATGTTTTCCAACAAAGAGTAGGAACATGTAATAAATGTATTAACAGAAGAATGTGATCACTATGGCTGCTAAAACCAAACTTCTTTTTTAAATTCATATTTACTTTTTCCTTTTTTAGTTTTTAATACTAGTATATAATATGTTTTGCTCTGATTTCCCCAAATTATCCTCTTATCTTCCTCCGTTCTCATTAACAGCGTTCTTCTTCTCCATCAGTCCCTCTCCTGCTTTCATGATTTTTGTCATACACATTGAAATAAATAATGGCTGATTTCATGGTTATGTGTGGATTGTTATTTACCATGGCATGGACTAGACCACTGATGAACCTGACTCTCTTGTCTGAGCAATTATTAGGTGACATCAGCTACTCTAAATGGCCTCAGGTGTCCTTACCCTATCCATGGTGACCTACTGACAGAATCAGTCCTGTTTGGGAAACCACAACTGCTGGGAACTCACTCATCAATGGAATGGCCATGCCATATCCAGAAATCAGCATTTTGCAGCTCTCCTCCCCATCCTCCTCTTCTTATATGCTTTCTGACTCCTCTTCTGCTGTGCTTCCAAACTTTGGAGGAGGTAGTTTGGAGGTCCTGTTTGAAGCTTAGCACACAGTAATGATTTCATTACTGCACAGTTTTGTCAGGTATGCACCTATGCATAAACCATTGTCCATCGCAGTAAAAATATTCTGTGATCAAGGCTTCAAGAAGTACTAATACATGGAGCAGACAATTTGTCATTATGTCTGCTAAGCATAACAACAGAGGTAGGTTCCCTTCCAGAGCCCATTTCCCTATCCTTAAGCTTGTGGCCAGGTTTACAGTACCAGATATGAAATCCTTACTGCTAAATGCACTTCAAAATGAAAACAAAAAACAGTTGGTAACTCCAATAACATTCATGTCACCCTTCCACAAGTGGTCATATCTCAACTGGCCGGATATTTTTAGAATACACAGTATCCATGTTTGGTTAGAACTGCTGATGGTTTTTCTCTGCTAACAGCTTCCATGGCAATTTCTGGCACAAAGAAAGCTACTAAGCAGGAAGAAAGCTTCAGGCTCAATTCTAGCATCGTTCCTCTAAGTACTGAAATCAAGACATATAGTGCCTATTTTCTCTCTCTCTCTTTCTTCCTTTCTTCCTTTCTTTCTTTCTTTCTTTCTTTCTTTCTTTCTTTCTTTCTTTCTTTCTTTCTTTCTTTCTTTCTTTCTTTCTTTCTTCTTTCTTCCTTCTTTTTTATTGTCCATAGTGAGTTACATTATTTAGTGGGCAAACAATGAGTTGTTATCCCCAATTCCCCAATGGCCCCCTCCCCATCCCCAGTCGGCTGGGTATCCTCCTCCATGGGCCATCTGGATCAGTCCTTGTGGAAGGAGACCATGGATAGCCTAGTACTCAGCCCTGTTCTCCTGGCCCAAGTGTGTTGTTACTGAGGGGTGCCATGCCTCTGGATAGTCTCCCAGGCCACAGCTCTCACAATCTTTCTGCCCCCTCTTCCTCTCAGTTCCCTGAGTTGTGGTGGTTGAGTGTTAAGGCTGCTTTAATATTGAGAGCTTAGGGGTCTTTGTGTCGAAAATCATTGGTTTCTGTCTCACTGGGTTATCTCACAAAATTAACAATGTTTATCTTATTTTACCTTGGTAGATCTCACTTTCTGTTGGAGAATATGTTTTTATTTTCTGAAGGCAGCCAGAACTGAGGAAAATTTAATTCTACTAATAATACAAGAAATGATAACTGACTCCTGGCATGATATGGCACACTTAAAGACATTGGAAAAATAAGAATAAATCAACCCTAGAATCTTCAAATGGAAAGAAATAATTAAGATCAGAGCCGAGATTAATGAATTGGAAATAAAAAAAAAATAAAAAATTGACACAAAAAGAGCTGTTTCTTTGAAAAAATAAACAAGATAGATAAAACCCTGTGCAATCTGATCAAATGAAAAAAAAAGAGAAGTCTCAAATTCACAAAATTATAAATGAAAAAGTAAAAGTCACAACAGGCACCAATGAAATTCATAGAATCATCAGGACACATTTCCAGAACCTCTATTTCACAAAATTGGAAAACTAGGAAGAAATAAATGAATTCCTAGACACATACCACCTACTGAAACTAAATACAGAACAAAGAAATATCCTAAGCAAGCCTATTTTATCCATCAAGATTGAAAATGTAATAAAAAACTCTTCAAATTTAAAAGTCCAGGACCTGATGGATTCTCAGCCTAATTCTACCAAACCTTCATAATAGAATCCAAATCACATTTTCTCAATCTTTTTCACATAATTTGAAAACAGGAAATGCTCCCTAACTCCTATGAAGCTAGCATCACCCTAATATTCACCAGACAGAGGTACAAGAATGCCAACTATACACTTATATTCCTAATGAACTTAGATGAAAAAACCCTGAACAAAATCCTCCCAAACTAAATTCTACAATATTTCAAAAGCATTATTGACCTCGACCATGTCGGCTTCATCCCAGTGATATGACAATGGTTTAACATACAGACGACAATTAACATAATTCACCTCATAAGCAAACTTAAACACAAGAACCAAATGATCATTTCACTTGATACAGAGAAGGACATCAACAAAATACAACATCACTTTAAGATCAAAATGCTGGATAAACTGGACATGGAGGGTTTATATTGTAACATCACAAAGGCTATATACAAAACACCTGAATGTCAAATCATACACATTGGGAAGATGCTCAAGGAGTTATCATTAAGATCAGGAACATGACAAGGGAGTTTACTCTCATAACTGCTCTTCAACATACTGCTTGAAATTCTAACCCAACTAATTAGACAGAAGACATAAAAAGGGATACAAATTTAAAAGGAAGAAGTCAAACCGTCCCTATTTGCAGATGAAATGATCCTATACATAGTGGACCTGATAGACACTACCAAGATTCAACTAACAGTGATAAATACATTCAGGAAAGTGGCAGGTTACAAAATTAACGCAAAAGTCAGTAGCCTTCCTCGATGAAAATGCTAGAGATACAGAAAAGGAAATCTGTGAGGTAGCCCCAATTTATAGTAGCTACAAAAATTCAAATATCTTGGAATAACACTAAGTAAGGATGTGAAAGATCAATATAATTAAAACATAAAAAAATTCAAGAAGGAAATTTAGGAGGATTTGACATGAAAAGACCTTCCATGTTCCTGTATAAGTAGAATTAATATTGTGAAAAATCGCAGTTCTCAGGAAATATGAATAAAAATCTGAGCATCATTCTTAGCATAGATAGGAAAAAAATCTCACAATTCATAGAGAATGCCTAAAGTTCTCAGAAATCTAAAAATATCCTCAGGAAAAAAAAATCATCCCTCATCTACAGACTCCTAACCAGTAACAGCTTGAGTTGCAGGCAAAACTCACATGCAGATCATGAGACTGATAATATAGATGGAATGGTTTTGGGGGAGGGGTGGAGGAGTGGTGAGTTGATATACACAAACTAAATCCAAAATGAATTATTACCATAGAATCCTTACTCCTGGACAGTAGGCTAAAAGATATAACCTTCCAAAGAAATGTGGGAGTATCATCGGGTAAGAAGGTCCCTGACGAGAGTGAGATGAAGCTTAACCCTAATACATTTGGATGGGGTTTGTAACTCCCAATACCAGAATTGGTTACAGCCCACATTGGGCTGTCCATCAGAGACCTACTGGGCGCCCAAAACAAGACAGGCTTCTGTTACAGCACTTGATTACTCACATTAGGTAAAAGATAAGAGCCTTGAAAAAAAGAAAAAGATAAGAGCCTGTTGCCAAAGATGCCATAGTTTGCTGTCACACAACAGTGAGGGACCCCACAGGAAACTGGAAGCCGGTTCCTAGGTGACTACCCTGTGTAACACTGGAAAGCTCTACATGAGCTGCTATGGGAAATTGGCCAATAATGCTGGGTGATAACAGGGAATACTGCTACACAGCAACCAGCATGACAAGATGTACACACCTATACAACAGTGGCGCGCAACTAGGTGGTTAATCACTCTTTCTCTGATTGGCAAAGAAATCCTCTTGGTGGCAAGGAGCCCATAGCTTCAACTGGGATCCATACCTAACTCATGAAGACAAACAATCTGGAATCCAAGGAGAAGCTTCCACTAAGGAAGGGCCTGAGGTGAGGATACACCCATTATTACCTCTCCAAATTGATAGGCATCCTGATCTGACTTTCTGTTGGAGAATCTGTTTTTATTTTTTCTGAAGGCAACCAGAACTGAGGACAGTTTAATTCTACTAACAATACAAGAAATGATAACTGGCTCCTGGCTCTGTGGCAGATGATGAACCACCCCACACTTCAGCTAGGGCCCAGGTGAAACTACAGAGAATGTGGAGAGATGAGCAAGAGTGCTGCTTCCATAGCTAGCCTGTCAACATTCTCCATGATGATGGAGATGACACCGAGGATAATCAAAATGTCCCAAAACAGAAATACAGAAGCTGCAAGAGCTCAACACTACAGTAGACTTAAACTCACACATCATGGCTCAGGGTATTTTGCAGAAGAGTGCGCGAAAAGATTGTTAGAGTACAGCCCCAAAGACAGCTGCTTCTAGACCTCAAACTTTTGGTGCATTCCAGCAATCCCACTGAGGTGGGCCCTCGGTTGAATGGGGGCAGGGAAGAGGGAAATGGTGGTACCAACACATGACTTGTTCATCCAAAGTTTCTACATAATAAAGAAAAATATAAATAAAAAGTTAGACACATATTTTCAAAGGAAAATCAATTTATCCCTACAATGTTTCAAAATCTAACAGCATTCCACCTAAAACTGAAACTATGAAAAAATCAAATTAAGGGAAAAATGTCATGTATTTTCACATGTTGACCAAACAGTGTTGTGAAGAGCAAAAAAAAAAGTATTGTCACTTTTCAATTTAATATAATAGTAAAAAAACATATTTCAAGGTTTCTTGATTGCATCAGTAGGACTCATGCCATATGTACCAGAAAAACCTGACCAACTCACTGTGTCAGGATATATGGTGATGACTATAGGGTCAAATCACCAAAGTCCATACAATAAGTGTCAGTGTAATTGAAATATCTGTATCAGGACCTACAAGAGCCAAACAAAACTCAGGAGGAGGAGGAGGAGATAGAAATAATGTCGGAGCCCTAGGATGGGGAAGTGTGCTTTGTAACACTATTTTCTGGACATGAAGTGGCGATTGTATTCATGACCATTATATGTAGGTCATACCTACTGTATGTATTCCTGCATGTGATATGCACAATGTTGACATCATCAATATACTTACATGGATAATGACAGAGAGCACAAAATAAATATAAAAATGAGCACAGGTTGAAATGAAGAAGGGGTTCAGTGGAGGAGGTAGGGGTTAGGGAGACAATAGAAGGTAAGGGGAGCAGCTTATGATGGAAATACACAATGTATATGGTTGAAATTTTTCAATAATATCCAGAGGCATGGCACCCCTGAGTAACAACACACTAGGGCCAGGAGAATCTGGCTGACTACTAGGCTATCCATGATCCCCTGCCCCAAAGACTAATCCATACGGCCCATGGAGGAGGATACCCAGCCGACTGGGGATGGGGAAGAGGGGTATTGGGGAACTGGGGATAACAACTCATCATTTGCCCATTAAATAATGTAACTCATTATGGACAATAAAAAACGTCTCAACAAGACTTCTTGGAAAGTAATCAATATTTTGTTATTTTTAATTCCACATTCTGTGGATATACATTTGTTATCTTTCAATTTTCATCTGGAATGCAGAGAGCTGTAAGCTGACATTCATCACTAAGAAAAATTTGATTTTGTTTCTACTATATTTTATAGATCATATCCCTCTAGAAACTAGTATCCATCACTTCACAAGCACATCTTATTCAGTTGTCACATTTTGCATCATCTACATTTGTAAGCAACTATTTTCAAGAAATAAGGTACCACATCTATGACCAGCACCCTGAGAATTCACTGAATGAAAATTGCAACTACCTCAATTGAACCCAATATTGATATATTTACTCCTCAAATACAATTCAAATAGCCTACTGCATTTATGTTGTTCTTTCTCATTCTTTTATATAAAAACATCAATGAAGCCAATGAAGTTTTGGTGAGTCATATATATTATGTCTAGATGCTTTTTCTTTCTTATCTGTGGGATAACATGTGGGTGGTCTAAGACAATTTGTCTAGTGTAGCTCAAATATGTCAAAATGTTGGACCTTCCTATGTGGCCTACATGATGTCACTTAATATATACTATTTATAACATGTATCAACATTTTCTTTAGTTAGATTTCCTTATGATTTATCAATATTAATAATTTAAAGGATAAATTATTAACTTTATTTTGTTTGCTTTGGATTGCATTTATTTTCAATTTTACTTATTTCCTTCATTGTCTTAAGATCACTTTCACTTTTTTCTCTTTGTTTTGTTTCTTTAAGGTATATATTTTTGGTTTTAAGTTTTATTCTCTCAATAATTTTTTTATTTTATAGTTTCTTTAGCTGCTCCATTTTTAATGTGATTTTATTACCTTCCACTTGGAAATATTTATGTCCTTTGTCAAAGAGATACATTTCCCACTTCTGTAGCCTTATGTATTATTATGATTGTTTAGAAATGTGTTAGACAGTTTTCTAGAATATGGAGATTTCCATTTTTTCATTGTGCATTTGCAGTATAATTATTTTACAATCAAGGAATCTCACATTCATTCTGTTAATGGTATAACATTTGGCTTACTTTCTCACAGGCTAAAACAATGCATTTCAGTCATGACTGAGTATTAATAGTATTAGTTATTTTTAGTTTCTTATAATGTTCTTCAAAATACACTATTTCCTTTCCATTCTTTTTTATTGTTTTTAAATTACATCTATATAGTATTTTAGGAATAATTAAATATCTTTATTTGTAAGTGCTATTTTATCTCTATTTTTTCTTCATCAATCTTTGTTTCATGTATTTTGAACATCTGATAGATAATAGCTGGATGCACAGTTAGGACACAAACTTGCAAACATTATATTTATGTACTGGGGTGATTATCTTTGTGAAATAGCTTTTATGTCTGCTAAGATCATAAATCATAAGTACATTTTTTCTCCCTTTTTTCTTTCCAGCAAGTTTTTTCTTAAATCTATGTAAAATAAATAAATTGAAAAGAGATAGTAAGGCCTATTTGCATACTTTTTACCATTTCTGATACTCTTTGTTCCCTTTATAAATGTGGGATTTCATATGGAATAAATTTCAAGTCTAAGAACAATCCTGTGCAACCATTTTTTAGATACGATTTTCATTAGTTTTCTTTTTTTTAATTAGTATCTTTATTTTGAATAATTATATACATTGTATAAGCAAATCTTGAGAAGGTGTCCCCAATTCCCTCCTTTCTGTCTCCTACCCACTGGGGTCCCTCCTTGGTGCACAAACTGAATCTGTCCATACATTAGGGGGTTATGAACTGCCCCAGAGGTAGCCAGTTTTTCTTTTCTTTATTTTTCTTTTTGTTCCCCCTATGTGTATTGTAAGTGGGGCAATGTCTCTGGATATTCTCCCCCACCATGGTTCTTACATTCTTTCCACCCCCTCTTTCACTCAGTTCCCTGAGTCATAGTGGGTGAGTTTTAAGTTGGCTTTTTTGTTGAGATCTTAAGTATCTCTGAATCTTTGCCCTTGTTTGTGTTTGGTATCATTGGTGTCTGACACCATTGACCTTTCATGAGTTATCAGACTTGCTGTGGTGATTGGTCTTCTGTTTGTCTCATCACTTTCTTGAAGGTTTCATGTGGACCCTGTGTGAAGGCCAAGGGTGGTTTGTCTCCTGCCAGGATGTCAGCCATCATCTAATGACTTGGAGGAATTGGGTTGTCCCTGGCTCTCTCACTGCCTGCTGAAAAATACAAACAGAATCTCCATCAGAGAGTGATATCAGCATAGGTAAAATGAGACAGCATTTCTATTTTGGCTAGCTCCTAATGGAGGTAGCCTCTCTGTAGCTCTCTGGTAGTGGGACTTTCCCCTAGGAGCCAGAGATCTTGGTCCCCATAGGATTTTGCCATGGAACCCAGCTCCAGTTAAGGGTTCCTTGTCAATAAGTGGATCTCTTATTGAGATTGCCTCTTACTGAGCCAATCAATAAGCCATAAATTATACTCCTAGGTTTAGTGTCAGTATTTCACAGATGAGCATTTCTTGACTTGCTGGTCTCTTCCATACAGCCATGTATTCAGCATTCTTGTGACAACTGTCTATATTGTGTAACAGTGGTCTCTGCTTTCTCCAAATATCATTTACCAATTTCCCCTGTCATCTGATGCAACACCTTCCAGTGATACACATGCTACCATCTGGGAGCTGGTTACCATTCGGGATCTAGCAGGATCTCTTGGTATTGTTTTTATTTAAACTTTTCATACTATATATGACTTTCCAGGCAGGTCAGCCAGCACTTTAATTTCTTTCATCAGAATTTTTCTTTTCTAAAATCTTCCACTCTTTTCTAGACCCAGTTAGCTTCAGAAGCGGTTCAACTGTATTTTGGTGATGCCTGTGAAGCTGAAGGAAGTTTAAATTCAGGTTAGATAGGCCAAGTGACATCAGTCAGAGTAGAGAGGACAATGGCTGCATCTCTTTGGAGCTGGACCTGAGACATAGATAGACTAGGCAAACAAAGGAAAAGACTGAATTATTTCATTACACAAAATTAAAGTGAAAAGTGAGAGAGAAAAGTTGAATTAAAACTTGTTTCAAATGGAAAAATTACCAATTTTGTTGGTTAAAATATTTTATTTATTTGCAAGCAGAGAGAGACAAAGGGAGAAAGATGAAAGAAATAAAGAAAGAAAGAAAAGAAAGAAAGAAAGAAAGAAAGAAAGAAAGAAAGAGAGATAGGAAGTAAGGGAGGGAGGGAAGAAGGGAGGGAGGGAGGGAGGGAGGGACAGAGGGAGGGGAGAGAATGGGCAGACCAGGGCCTCTAGCCTCTGAAAATGAATTTTGTAAAGTAACAAAAGTAAATTTCTTTTCTCTCTCTCTCTTTCTCTCTCTCTCTCTCTCTCTCTCTCTCTCTCTCTCTCTCTCTCTCTCTCTCTCTGTATGTGTGTGTGTGCATGCGCTTGTGCTTGTGCCCGCACGTGTGCATGGCTGTGTGTGAGTGAAGGTGTATATATGTTATATGTGGAGGTCAGAGGATAATCTCCCCTCTACATTGTTTAATGCAAGGACTCTTGTCTACAGTTACTGCACAGGCCATGAGCTTTCAGGGGATTTTCCTATTTGAGCCCCTCATCTCACTGTAAACTCTCAGGGATTACAAAGATTTATACTGCCATGTCTATCATTGCGTGAATTGAGAAAAACTGAACTCCAGACTGTGCCACAAGCCCTTTCCACTAAACAATCTCGACAGCCCACAAAACTAATTGTTAGATGCTGTAAAATGCTAGAGTCATCACTCGGTGTCATCAAAGCCAGGATTTTAAGGTGGTTCTAACTTAGAAGCATTGAATATGAGTAGAACACTCACCAAGTGATTAAATAATAAAGGTATCAGGGAACAAATATTTTCTTTAAGGGTAAAAATAAATTATTAAACTGTCACTTATCCTTGGTAAGCAGAGATCCTTGCATTTTTAAAGTACAAGAATAATGAAAACACTGTGTTAAACAGGTTGCATTCAGTATTGCTAATGTTACCAAAGTATAGTGGTAAATCCTAATGACATTATGGTGCTCTCTGGTTTTTCACTATTTTCCTATCCATTGCTATTTAGTTAGAAAGAATGTGAATTTATTAACATTATTATTATTATTATTATTATTATTATTATTATTATTATTTCAAAATTGTATTAAGATAGGGAGGGAAAAAGATTTTAGTTTCTCCCATCTGTAAGTATATAAAATATGAACATAAGTTTGGACACACATATACTTATATTTTGTGTTATTATGATTCCTTTATAATTTTAAGGCATATATATGTTACATATTTATATCTACAATGTATCATAATTTTAAGCACCCAAAGAAGAAAATTAAATTCTAATACTTATTTCTGTTTCTCTACTTTAGTTTTGTTTAAATTACTTGCTTAGACTTACTATTTTAATGGTTTATTTAGTAATTTTTTCATTGCTTCCTCTTGAATAAATCTTTAGAGAATTAAGGAGTATTTGTCTTACAAACGCAGTCACTTTTATTTTACTAAGGATTTACGCATTTAATTATCCAAAGGATTCATTACAGAGATGTTTGAAATCAACTGTGACAGAAAGATTGTCAATTAGTTTCACTGGTTACTTATACATGAATAGTTGAGTTTATTTTATAAACAACTCTTAATATAACTTCTCCAATTAGGAGAAGTTATCAGAGAGTAACATAAAGTAAATATGTTATGAACAAAAGAGAACAAGTTTACTGTCTATGTGAGTCACAGACAGAAAAACTACAAATTACAGTAAATTTTTAGTGTAGTAAATAAATTAAGAATATTTAAATAATATGTACTATTAAAATATACACTTATTATGTTGTTATTTTTTGGTAATTCCTTCCATTGTGAGTTTCAGCACAAGTAGCATCTTCTCTTTCTATATGAAGAAGGTCTTCAGTGCTTGACTATTTTTTAAATAACACAGCACAATTTTGGGCTACTTTCAACAATGACTATTGATGTAAGACAATGGTTTTGATAGAAACCTTGTATAGATGTTGTGGTTGACAGACAATGAAAGGAACAGAAGTGTGGTATATTTAAAGTGCTGCTATCCTGACATTGTTGCTCATAGACTCCTTCTTCATTGTTCAACTATATCACTCCAACCTCTGGTTCAATTCCACATTCATATCATTCTCTTCTTTAACATTCTTGTCTCTCCTACAAGTATAATAGTGATTACATTGAGCTACCATTTGTAACTGAGAATCATCACCCCTTCTGAAGATCCTTAACTTGCATATGCACATTTATTAAGTTGCTTCCTTTCATTTAAAGTACCGTTTCATAGGCTCTGCTGATGAGGATATCACCATCTTGGGCTATGGTGTGTGTTACTTCTGTCACACTTTTTTTTCTTCATCCAGATTAATTGAATTGAGCACTAACACTAATGTATAGAGAGTGTTTTTTTCTGTTGTATGAACTCACTTTTGGTTTTAATTAATTTGGCCACCATTTATTAATTGCCTACTGCATGCTGCTTACCTGAAGAAACAAAGTAGCACAATTAATAATCTCCTTTAAAATAGAAACCTACCAAATAGATTTGTTAATAAGATAATAGGCAATCATTTGATAAAGTCATCTGCATCTTATGAATTTCAGCAAATATCTGATCTAAGACCCAGCGGATGGACAAGAAAAGAAAGTCTACTGCCTAGCACTATGTAAGTTGTCTTTATAACATTGACCTGGAATCATTGCCAAGGATGTGGTGGATTAAACACTACTGCAGCACTCACTGCTAACCTCACAACCACCTCCTTTGAGATAGCATTAGATGCTGAGGACACACAAAAATCATCCAAGCATCAGAGTCTACAGAGAGCTCAACACCAAAGGAGATTTATAACATGCTCTGAAAGGCTCAAAAATATTGCAATAAAGGAGGCAGAAGGAATGTAAGCACCACAGGGTGGGAAGGTATACTTTGAGATATGGTATTTCCCATAGAGACTGAATGATGCTTTATGACCCCACAATGAACAGGCATAACCTCACTGAGTATGACCCTTATTGGAATAGGCTAAGAGTATAACCTGATGAGAGCATGACCAATTTGCTATATGTTTATATGTTAAACTTCACAATAAAAATTAAGAAAAAAGGTGAAAAATGTAACTGCTTTTGTAGGAATACATGACAGAACCTAATGTCAGTGGGAATTCAGAAAATTTTCCTACAAAGAAAAAAAATTGCCATGAAATTTTAATGTAGAATACTGACAAGTAAGAGGCATTTCATTCAGCCTCTGATTCCATGTGCGTAGGAGAACCTTCTCCCTTCAGGACATGCTTACCTAGGAGGGGACACTTGAATGAAGAGTGACATTTGAGGCATCTTTGTTCACTGGGATCCAGTTGATTTTCAAAGTATGTCCCAGCAGCTACAGTCTCTAATATGACAGGCATCAAAATGGATCATCTGTTGGTCCCGATTTCATAGCAAGGATCAGCTCAAAATGTTGCCAAGGGAAAGAAGTACAAACCTGCTAGATTTGATATAAACATGTGTTTTGGATCTGTTAAGTCCTTAAATGAAGAGGGGAGCAAATACATTCAACATCAAGTTACCTCTGACCTGAAGGTGTCATTAATCTTATTTAAAGTTTGAGTGCTATGCAGATGGTCTTTTTTCTGGAATTCAAGGAAGGTAGTTCTACATCCTTTCCACAACCAAACATTTTTCACTTATAAAACAGTCAATTATGTTCTGGAAAGACTTGCTTGCAATGCTTGGCAGGATGAGTTCAATTCCCCAGTGCCTACATAATTGAAGGCACACGGTGGTAATGGAACTGGCATTTGCAGTGACAAGTGACCCTGCTGCACCCATATTCATTATTCATTCTTTCTCTCTCCCTCTCCCTCTCTCTCTCTCTTTCTCTCTCTCATCTTTTTCCTTGCAAATAAATAAATAAATAAATAAATAAATAAATAAATAAATAAATAAATAAATTCTTTAAAAAAATAGAGAGGCATTGAGGTCTCTACCATACCCTGTTAGCATATCATTTGTTCACCAGTAAACTGCTCAGCAAGAGATGGTCTGCCTGGCCACCCATATCTAACAAGAAGATGTTATCAATCATATTCATGCAGATGAAGGGTTTACTTCTCTGATTTTGACTGTAGGCCACATATAAATAGCTTTGGAAGTTTCTGCTTCAGAGTATTGCAAATCCCAACTTTTATGGAAAGTTCAAGGACGTGCCCTGCCACTGGCCTGTAGTAAAGACTTCACAGATGTGAAAGTGCTGCTTGATTGAGGAGTTGATATAAATGTTGATGCTGATGTAAGCATCTGACCAGAATGGAGGGAACACCTTTGTTGTAATGATCCTCTCTCACAGTGGAGCCAATCCAACAATCAAAACCAGCTGTAATTTTATGGATTCTGTGATAGTTTTGGATGGTAGAAGTGCTGATCAGGCCACTGAGTCACATTTGTTGAAGCTGTGTCAAAATACCAAGGAGTGATGCTGTCCTTAGAAAACATGCTGTACCCATTCTCATAGTTTCTTGGCCCTTATAGAGGACAATTTTGTTTGCTTATACATTTTTTGTCTGTTGTAATGTTTTCTGATTTTGACTACTTTTAAATAAATATTTCTCTGCATAAATCGGTGTTTCATAATAAAATTTCTATTTATGCTTCAAAATTAAATAAAAAGAGCTTCATTCTATAGATGAGGTGGACAATTGAAAAATATAGATCAGTGGTTGTTTATTCCTTCAGACTCAACAAATATTCATGACAGCTTGAATCAGTTGTTAGTCTACACAGCAATAATATACAGAGTCTATTATCAAACAAATCTAACAGATGGGAAATTGTGAATGTGTCTAGATTTTAAATGCAACTAGACTCATAGAACTGGCCTTGGAGAGTTCTATCCTATGAACTGAATGTCACTACCTAAATTTGTGTTAATTTCACTACAACATATCACTTCCACACTATATTCTGTTTACTTGAATGTAATAACTGAAAGCAAGCCTTAAAGCTTAAGTCAGTAGAAATTCTTCAAATATAACTAAAGCAGTCTCTTAATTTTTGTGTTTTAATGCTAAGGTATTTTGATTGACATTATATTTAAAAATTTAAGTATTTTTCATAAAACTTCTTAGTTTGGAATTCAAATAGTTAATGCGCATTTATTTTTCTTATGTCATATGTTTATATGTACTTAGATGTGCTTATAATGAATTTATATTTGTTAGTTTACAATATTTTCTGTTAATTTTATGTAAATTTGTGAGTTTTTATAACACTGAGTGAGAGGGAGCAATTCAAACACTTGAGCTAAATTGCAAAATAAAGCTAAGAGATTATTGCCTATCAGGTCAATAATTTCTGAAATAAGAAGGATTAATAGGATTTATAAGTCTTTTCAGCTACATGTAGCACAAGCAATACTAATTATATTTTCATTAACTCATGAAAGTTGATCTTGTTTTAATAATTTAGTCTTATTATAGACTAATGTGCCATTTTATGGTTAAATAAGCATAGACAAATATAATGCCAAGAAAAATATTTTGAGAAAGCACATTTTGAGAAAATATATTTTTGAGAAAGCATATTTGAAGTCATCAACCATTTTAAGTTCCAAAATAAAATTAATCTATGAATTACTGTTCCTTTTTTGTAATGTCCAGGTTAAGTTAAGACCAGGGACGCTATCTAGCATGAAGTTGCATTTGAAAAAAAAAAAATAGAAGTTAAAGGCTGGAGAGAGAGCTCAGTAGTTGCTTGCCTATAAAGCCCAATACCCAAGTAAGATTCCCAGCACCTACTTATCCTGGCATGCCCATTCTCTTTGTCTCTCTTGTATATCTCTCTACTTGCAAATTAAGAATCCCCTTACAGTGATTCACTAGAAAATTTTGTTTGTTCTCATGGGTGTAGATGCATTTAGATTTTTCACGTGGCTATCCATCAAACTACACTAAATTCTTTATATTCACGATTTAATTAATTCCTATATCCAATCTTTTATGTTACTATATAGCAAGTAGTTTCATGACTCTCTCTACTGCAAAAATTTCCCCAATTCCATAGATTTCTTTGTTTTCTACTGCTGGTCTCTAAGGCATGCTTTTTTGTGATTTCCATTTGTTATTATTTTTTATTTCTTAGTGTCCATAATGAGTTACATTCTTTAGTGGGCCAACAATGAGTTGTTATCCCCAATTCCTAATTGCCTCCCTTCCCCTTCCCCAGTCCGCCGGATATCCTCCACCATGGGCCGTCTGTATCAGTCTTTGTGGTAGGGGACCATGGATAGTTCTTAGGCATGCTTTTGGCACACTCATTCTTCATTTAGCATTCCACATTTTGATTTTTTTTGTTTTGTTTTGCTTTTTCCTTTGAGGATAAGTCAAATTATATATTTCGTTAGCTAAGAACAATTTGCCAAATTTCTATTACCCAAAGGATAAAATTGATATTACCTATAATATCTTTTGTGATCCATAATTTAACTGCACATAAAAAAATATTTTATTAGCTTATGTTGGCTATAAAAAATAAGGTAGTACCATGTTGATTTTTTCATACTTATATGTAACACACTTTCATTATTATTATTATTATCCATAATTAGATACACTTAATAAGTGAATAATGTGTTGGTGTCCCCAATTTCCTGATTTCCTTCTTCCATGTGCCCAATCAGATGGGTATCCTCCTCTGTGTACAGTCTGGATCAATCCATGGGGCAGGCAGTTATGGATAGCCTAGGAATCAAACTGGTTTCACCCCCCTTTGTATGTTGTTACTGAGGGGGACCATGTCTCTGGATATTCTCCTCCACCATGGCTCTTACAGTTTTTCCGCCCCCTCTTCCGCTCAGTTCCCTGAGTCATGATGTGTGAGTATTAAGGGTGCTTTATTGTTGAGGTCTTAGGGGGTCTCTGTACTTCTGCTTTAGGTTGCATTGAAGATCGTTGGTGTCTGTCTGGCTTATCCTGTGTTGACTGATTGGCTGTGGTTATGGGCCTCTTGTTTATCCCACCACTCTCTGCAGGGTTCCATGTGGATCCTCCATGGTAGGTCTGGGATGGCTCATCTCTTGCCATGATGTCAGCAATTGGCCTGAGGCTCATTGTTACGGTTGGAGGAGCCACAGCTCTCTCTCTCTCTCTCTCTCTCTCTCTCTCTCTCTCTCTCTCTCTCTCTCTCTCTCT
>PVHP010005902.1:0-62784 GCA_004024765.1 Zapus hudsonius
GAGAGGAGAGGAGAGGAGAGGAGAGGAGGCCTTTGCTCCACTCCCTTGGGGAGATGCCAAAAAGTCCACTCAGAGAAGACAGTGCAATGTGCTTTGCTTTGCATGGTTCTGGGAGATGTGCTTTGTAAACCCAAGCCATAATTGCTGATAAAAGCCTTCTCTTTTCTACAAGGGTTAAAGGACTTTTAATACATGCATTCTTTGGTGCTCATTAAAGAGACACTAATTCTTCATGGGCTCATAAACACCTACGTTACTGAGAAGAATTTGCAGACACTGAGCAGTAATGAATGTAAAATCCTAATGAGAAGAATGACTCGCATTGGTGGTGGGAATGCGGGCTGTTCTTTTCCTTCTTTCTTAGTGGAAGATACTGTATTGAGTTTTCTTCAGAGGGCCTATGAGTTCCTGCTTAATATTATCCTTTTTTTCTTCCTGTGAAAACTTTGATTAGATTCCTAGGCAAAGCTTGAGGCTTTCAATGAGGAGATTAATAAAAAATAATTAATATCTAAATGGTGCTCAAAATATCACATTACAGCTAATTGACGGCACTATCTCATGGAACCGAGATGTGGATGATATTAAATGCCAGAGAGCCTGGCCTCATCTCGGAGTAATTTCATTATTTTCAAGTACAGAATTAACTTCTTTGAGAGGGTAAAGACTCCTGGGCCCCTGGAGGCCTCACTTGGTTCGAGGAGATGATTTTCTTGTGGGGACTCTATGGAGGGAATCATATAAGAATTCTATGTAGTTTCCATAGCTGTTTCTCTTCGGGCTGCGCTCACTATGCGAGAATAGTCATAAATCAGATCCTGGGGCTGGAAAGATGTTTCAGCAGTTAAAGGCACTTGCTTGTAAAGCCTTGTGGCCTGGGTTTGATTCCCCAGTACCCATGAACACCAGATGCACTAAATGGCACATGCATCTGGATTTTGTTTGCAGTGGCAAGAGGCCCTGGCATTTTCATTCTCTCTCTCTCTTTCTCTCTCTCTCTCTCTCTCTCTCTCACTGCAAATAAGTAAATAATAAAATTTTCTCTCTCATTGCAAATAAGTAAATAACAAAATTCTCTCTCTCAATGCAAATAAGTAAATAACAAATGTTTCTCTCTCTCATTGCAAATAAGTAAATAACAAAATTCTGGACCATACTCTGGCTTCTTTCAGATTGTCTGGAAAACCATCAAAAGGGTGACCCATAACCTTTCTAGTTCCTAACTGATAGGTAGGATGATGAAGGAGAGCCTGGGCTCGGGGTCCCTGGATGTCCAGTGCTGTCTCAGGTCATTTCTTACTGGGAAGTTCTCAGACTCATTTGGCTCGTTCCCAAGGCAAGGTAAACATATCATTTCTTCTCCAGAATGGGAACAAATTCCATCTGTCATTCTGAAAATAGTCAAAAATGTCAATGTGTCTTAGGCCTCTAAATCTTAGGCTCTTTGAATTCTGCTTAAAAAAAAAGAAAACTATGTAGTTTCTCTGAAAGGAAGGGAGGGAAGGGAAGAGGGAACAGAAATGAAGAGTACTTTTGGGAATGCTGCTTAAGATAGCACTCCTGGGAGTTTCAGGAAGAAACTCTGCAAATATAAGCCGAGTTTAGCCAGGCATGGTGGCGCATGCGTTAGTCCCAGCACTCAGGAGGCAGAAGCAGGAGGACCGCCATAGATTCAAGGCCACTCTGAGATACATAGTCAATTCCAGGTCAGCCTGGGCTAAAGCAAGACTCTTGAAAAACCAAAAATTGGTCTTTAATTTTGTTTAGCATTTTCAATGTTATTTAGCCATATGGTTTTCTTCTTTTTCCCTCTACTTTCACCCTGTTATAATTTCAAAGAAACCAGAGCTTATATTTAGGAAGTCTCCCTGAATGAGCAAAGTTGTCAGTTTCGATACAATCTCACAAGCATGTACTCAGCATGGTTGCAAATGGAGGTCAGAAGAGTTATGCACTCACTGTTCAGGAGTTGAGTAGAATACCCACCATCCCGTCTAAAGGCTCACATGCTTCCTCAGTGCCTGCAAGTCTATGGGCTGATAATTACACAACTGATCACAGACTTCTGGGTGTCTTTTGGGGGGAGGGGGACTTGAGGTAGGGTCTTGCTCTAACCCAGGCTGCCCTGGAATTAACCTCAGGCTGGCCTCAAACTCACGGCAATTCTACCTTTGCTTCCCAAGTGATGGGGTTAAAGGTGCAGACCACCATATCCGAGAGAGAGAGAGACAGAGAGAGACAGAGACAGAGACAGAGAGACAGACAGAGAGACGGAGAAAGAGAGAGACAGAGAGAGAAAAAGAGAAAGATAGAGAGGAGAGAGAGGGAGAGAAAGAGACACAGAGAGAAAGAGAGAGAAAGGAGAGAGGGAGAGAGAGAAGGGGGAGAGAGGGGAGAGAGAGAAAGAGAGAGGGGAGACAGGGGAGACAGGGAGAGAGGGAGAGAGGGAGGGAGAGAAAGAGAGAGAGAGAGAGAGAGAGAGAGAGAGAGAATGGATACACTTGGGTCGCCAGCCCCTGCAGACAAACTCCAGATACATGTGCCACTTTGCACATCTGGCTTTACATGTGTACTGAGAAATCCAACTTGAGTCATTAGGCTTTGCAGGCCAACTCCTTAACTTCTGAGCCATCTCTCCAGCCCTTCTGAGGTAAAGGGTAGGTTGAGTCTCAGGGAGACCATAACAGAATCACAGACAATAAACTAGAACCACAAATTGCATGTGATGAAGAAGGGGGCAGGGTGGTCTGTGAAGGGCAGGGTGAGTAAAGACATGGTTTGTTGATCTGGGCACCTCAGAAAGGACATTCATTGCTCGGAAGAACACAGATGGGTAAGCCAACCACGTAATGTATACCAAGGCTGTGAAAGTGAGGTACATGGCCTTGCTGAGTCATTCCTCCCCGCCCCCCAAATATGACACACCAATCAAGAGTTCTAGGTCTGTGAAGGTAGCTCAGAAGTTAAGCGCTTGCCTGCAAAGCCTAAAGACCAGGGCTTGATTTCCCAGTACCCATGTAAAGCCAGATGCACAAAGTGGTGCATACATTTGGAGTTCTTGGCAGCAACAAGAGGTCCTGGTGAGCCATTCTTCCTCTCCTTACCCCTCTCTACTTGCGATTTTTTTAAAGAGTCCTAGTTTCAGAATGCCATGGCATTGCTGTGCAAATCTCAGTTCACTCCTACAGACCAAAAATGCACAGCTCACATGCTCTACACCTCGCCAAAGGGCAGCACTGGAGTGGGCCTGTGTTGCCCTCACTATGGCCAATCTTGTCTCTCTGAGAGACAAGGCCTGGCACCCTAGGGACCTCTCCCATGGGACAGGTTGGCACACTAAGGACCTCTCCCATAGGACAGGTTGGCATCCTAGGGACCTCTCCCATGGGACAGGCCTGACATCCTAGGGACCTCCTCCCATGGGAACCAGAGTCTGAGTATACCTGTGCCCTTGACTTATGAAAGCAAAGGGCCTCCTCCATCTCCTTCTCTTTTTCTTTCTCCTTCTTTCCTTCCTTCATCCTTCCCTCTCTCTTCCTTTATTTGCTTCCTTTCCTTCTCTCCCTCCTTTTATCCTTCCCTGCTCCTTACCCTCTCCTCTTCCTTCCTCCTTCCATTCCTTCCTCACTCCTTCCTTCTGTCCTCCCTTCCTTTCACTCTTTCTTTCTTCCTTGTGTCTTTTTTCTTTTCCTCTTTCTTTTCATTCTTTCTATCTCCCTTCTCCTTATCTCTTTCCTTCCCTCCTTTCCTCCTCTCTCCTTTTCTCTTTCTTCTAGACAGAGTCTCATGGATCCCACGGTGGCCTTGGTCTCATTATGTAGTGAGGAGGACCTGAACGACTTATCTTCCAAGTGCTGGGATTACAGGTATGCATCACCACACCTGGCCCAGTGGCTCTTTCAAAGTTGATCTTCCTGATTATTTTGTAGATAAAATCATCTTCCATGACCATGAGGAACGTCCTTTAGAAGGAGCCTTGCAGTAAGGTTGCTTTTCAAGGAAAGCCGAACCCGGACAAACATGGGCTTTGAATCTCCTAAGCAAAGTGACAGACCCCCACCCCCAGAGTCCAGTTCCCAGCACGAGGGCCATTTTCCAAGATGGCCTGTCTCCTGCCTCTCCAGCCTAATGGATTTCCATGTCACCAAGGGCAGTCGGTGTGATTAAAATAAACATCAACAAAATAGTCCAGTCATTAAGCATCTTCTTTGAGAGGCTCTTTTGGTCATTAACAATTATTTAACAACCATAAATTTAAAGTCTTCACTTCCTTGAGTCCTAGTTTGAGGGAGCAGGCAGAGTCCAGAGCTGGAAAATGAAGCCCGAACATGAAATGCAAGATTTACAAAGGAGTATTCCTCAGAGAATTCTCTGGACCAAAATTGAATAGGCTGTTATTAATGCTAGAGGATATATTCAATTACTATTTTTAGGGGAAAAAAATCTTAATTAATGCCCAGTGCCCTAGTGATGTAACATATCTAGGGGTGGTACATCCCTAAAGGTTGAACCCAGACCAAAATCAAGAGTGATAAAAATGAACTGAATCTCCATAATTATAAAAATATTACCTAACATTGAAAAAAGGCAAAACACATTCATTGTTTGTGTTTAGGTACCCTGAAAACATTGATTCTTTTTAAAAAATATTTTATTTATTTATGTGCAAGCAGAGAGAGATAGCAAAGAGAGACAGAGAGAGAGAGAGAGAACGGGTATTCCAGGGCCTCTAGCCACTGCAAATGAACTCCAGATGTATGGCATCACTTTGGGCATCTGGCTCTAGGTGGGAACTGGGGAATTGAACCCAGATTGTGAGGATTTGAAGGCCAGTAACTTAACTGCTGAGCCACCTCTCCAGCCCTGATTCTTTTTTTAATTCATTTTTGAAAAAAATCAATACTTTTATTTTATTAAATATTAATTATTAGGCTACTGATTTTATAGTATTTTGTCTGTTATAAATTTAATCTGCAGACTTTTAAAGCTTTTGAATTGATAGTTTTCATCAATCGATTTGGTGTGCTTTAATCATAATCCCCTCTGTTCCATCCTCTTTTCTCCCCACCCTCTTCTCACTGAACCCCTTATTTCCCCCTAGTCCCTTTCACGTTTTGATGTTAGGGGGTTTCGTCTTGTCATCCTCCTCCAACATGCATGAGAGCATGCCGATGGCCCAGGATTACGCAGGTCTTGTGTGGATGATGACATCTGTAATAAATGCAATGACCACTTCATGTCTGGAAGACACTGTTTCACTCTTACATTCTTCCTACCCCTTCTCCTCAGGGTCACCCTGAGCCTTGGAGGAGGAGATATATAAACGTCTCATTTAGGACAGAGCACTTGGATGAGTTTTAAGTCTCTCCGGACTTAAAAAGAATCTTCTCTAATCAAAGGTGAGATCAGCACTAATCTATGGGCATAAAGACAAATATTTTGAGGGTAATTTGATAGATACAACATATCCATTCAGCCAAAAAACATAGCAGATTCCCTGCTAAGGCCTATGACCTCTCCAGCCACAGGCTTTGGACTACATTTCCAGAGGCAGACATGAAGTCCCTCCTATAATCATAATTCATTATCCAAATAGCAGTTATGCAACTATTGTACCAGTGAGCCCATCTTGTCTGGATGGTCATTTAAACTTTGGACTCTTGAGAAGTAATTTCCAGTGTCATTGAAAACATACATTCAGACTGTGTAGCAGTTACTCTCTCATTTCTAGGACAAAACACTTGGTCGAAAGCAGCTTGCAGGAGGAAAGGGTTAATTTCAGGCTGACAGTTTTGAGGGATGGCAGAGAAGACAGGGCAAATGGCTCACATCTTCATACATCAGAAGCAGAGCTAGACCAGTAGAGTGAGTCTCCACACCCAGTGGCCCCCAGTGACACACCTCCTTCAGCAAGGCTCCACCTCTCAAAGCTCTTTGTATCATATTTGAAAGTGACATTGTACAAGATATTATCATTGAAGCTGTATCTTGAAATTATGAGCAATATTCTTCTTTTGCGTCCTTGGGCCACCAAAGGGAAAGAGTGTAAATTCTTCCTTTGGGGCATTTTCTACCAGCACAGAGAGTCAGTTCCTGGGCTGAAGGCCCCAACTAGAGATAGAGCCTCAGAACATTCTAGAACATTCTACCACTGGGCCCATTAAAGAACCCACTGGTAAGAAAGGAAGAAAAACACATTTTCTGCCAGCCTTAGGTTTGGGACTATCCTTCAGGGTTCTTCCTAACCAAGAAGAAAAGAAAATAAAAATGAATTTGATATGCTCCAATCCAAGAACAAACAGTCCTGGAATGACACATCAAAGGCATCCTCTCTAAAAGCGAAAATTCTGGAACATCCCCGAGGGGAAAAGGCTGGGAATGCTGCCAGCAGTGTGGTAAAATCACAAGCTTGCCAAATGTCAATAGTGAAAGGGTATTCTCTCTGCCCTGATGAAAGCAGAGGAGAAAAATATGGCAGATTGCACGAGTTCTATCGATTCAAGTTCAAAAGAAGCTGAGAAGTTACAGATGAGCATCTTTCCTTTCCCTAGAGATTTATGAGAAATTAACTCAAGTGTCTCCAGTAGCCTCATGTTCTGTCTCAGAAAAATTCTCAGCCTAATATTTCAGGAGGAAGAAGAATTAGCTCTCCATGGGCAAAGAGTTCCCACCTAAAATCTCACTGCTGAGCAACTGGACGTAGCAAGGACTTGATTTAATGGAAGGACCAAAATGGGAGCCGGAGAGATGGCTCAGTGGTTAAAGCACTCACCTGCAAAGCCCAACAACCTAGGTTCAATTCCCCAGGACCACATGAAGCCAGATGCACCCAGTGGCACGTGCATCTGGAGTTCATTTGCAGAGGCTGGAGGGCCTAGTGTGCCCTTTTCTCTCTGTGTCTCCCTTCTCTCTCTCTCTCTCTCTCTCTCTCTCTCTCTCTCTCTCTCTTCATGCACAGAAGTCAATAAAAATATAAAGCAGAGCAAAATTTTAGGGGAAGCACAGTAGACAGATTAAAGGCATGGATTTGAAAGACTCACTCCAGTTTGAACCTCAGCCCTGCTCTTCCCCAGCCTGGCATGATATTTAATACTTACTCACCACATATAAAATGGTAAAAACCAAAACAAACACACACACACACAAAACTGTTGTCATTAGCACCACAAATAACACCTATAAGAGAAATTCTGACAATGTTTACTACTTAATTTTCACTTAATACACATTAGGTTCATACCATTCCTAGGTATCATGTATACCTGAAGGAAACCAAATCAGGCTACAACAGAAACCAGCACACCTATGTACTCCGTTGACTTACAGTAGTTATGACATCAGCCTAGGTATCCGTTAACAGATGCGTAAATGAAGAAAAAGTAATTCGAGGGGGCTGGGGAGATGGCTCAGAGGTTAAAGGTGCTTGCTTGTGAAGCCTGATGGCCTGGGATCCATTCCCCATCACCCATGGAAAGCCAGATGCACAAAGTGGAGCATGCATCTGGAGTTTGTTTGCAGTGGCAGGAGGCCCTGATGTGCCCATTCTCTCTGTATCTTTATCTCTGTCTCTCTCTGCTTGCAAATAAGTAAATAAAAATATTTTTAAAAGAAGTAGAAATGATTCCATCCCATCATCCCAAATAGACAAGATGAACTTGTCCTTCAAAAAATGTACTAGGGATCTAGGAATATCGCCCAGTGGTTAAACATGTTTACTTGCAAAGCCCGATGGCCCAAGTTCAATTCCCAAGTCACCCATGTAAGCCAGAGGCAAAAAGTTGGATAAGCAACTGGCATTCGTTGGTAGTGGCAAGAAGTCTTGGTGTGTGGCCCCTGAGGTACATGCAAATAAGTACAAAACAATTATAAAAAAGAGAAAATATAATATAGCTACAGTGATAATTACAGATATAGTAGTACTAGAGACTTATTCAGCAGTAAAGAAGATGAAATTTGGTCATTATCAGGAACATGGATGAAACTGGAGATCATCCTATTAAGAGAGACAAGCCAGGCTCAGAAAACAACAACATGTATGTTCTTTCATATAAAGAATCTAGCCAGTCGTGGTGGTGCACGCCTTTAATCCCAACACTCGGGAGACAGAGGGAGATTGAGGCTAGCCTGGGACTAAAGAGTGAGTTCCAGGTCAGCCTGGGCTACCATGAGACTCTACCTCAAAAGAAAAATTGCAACACAATCTAGACTTAAAAAACGACAAAACTTGAAAACAGAGGGGGCACTATTTAGGAAGAGGAAGGAGACCAGCAGGAATGAGGAAGGAAGAGAGGACAAAGGATAGGAGACGAATAATATGCACGTGATATAAATGCCTAAAAATATCAGAATGAAATCCACTGTTCTGTATAGTGAGTTCAGCCAATAAAAATGAGGGTCTGGCGAGAGGCTCAGCAGTTAAAGGTGATTGCTTGCAAAGCCCGAAGTCCTGGGTTCAATTCCTCAGGAACCACGTAAAGCCAGATGCACAAAGCTGCACATCATTCTGTAGTTCTTTTGCAGTGGGACTAAGCTCTGGTGTGCCCATTCTCATTCTCTCTCCTTGCAAATAAATAAATAAAACTATCTCAAATGAACACCTCATTACCACAGGTCCAGTCAGTGGCAAAGTGGAAGGGATGGGTGATGTGGCCCTTGTCTATCATGCTGTTTGCTCTCGTTGAAGTGAGGGGTGCCCACTACCAGGGTTTGGCATCAAGGTGGCCATGGGGAATAGAGAAAGTCATATCATGCACTTTGTGTGACTGAATGTCACAAATTAGGAGTATGCCCTCCCAAAGTGGAGCAGGTCATGATGGTATCCTATTTAGGCTTTGCAAGAACAAATTTGTCTCAGTGACTTGTATTTTTAGGGATCCAAAAATGATCAAAATCGATACTTTCCTGACTTAAAACAGTCAGCTGGCTTCCCCGGGTTTCACAGGTTGCTGATGGCACACATGCCCACACTTGGCACCCTATATCGAACACACTGAATAAAGCAACAGCAGCAGGTTGATTCCCCCCCATGAGTCACTGAATGCTGTCACTGTCACGTGTGGAAAGGCACAGGCAAGGAAGCACTTTCAAATCAGGCACATTATGAGCACAGACCTCTAAACTTCACTGCTGTAAGGCTCTGCAAGCCACTTTCATTAGGTGACAAGGATGGATGGCAGACGGCAGGGTTGGGGTGGTCATCTGGGGACACCTTTGCTACAGAGGGGGGTATCTGACAATGCCTGGGGACATTTTTAATGGTCACAAGGTATTTCTGCCAGTGATTAGACAGCTGGCTGTTGCTCTCTATATGAGAACTCCATAGCACATAGCCTCTGTGTCATTTGGAAAATCCCTAGTGGCTGAGGTCCTGGCTCTCATGGGCTGAGAACAAAGGCAGCTAGGGGCAGGAATTGGGGTGATTTCCCTCTCACTAGAAGCAGTAGGGGATGCTGCTGAGCAATACCTCGAGCCCTCTGGTGACTCAAAACATCTGTTTCTTCATATTTGTTTGTTTTTAAAATATTTTTATTTATTTGCAAGCAGAAGCAGAGAGAAACATACACACACACGCACATGCACACGCACATGCACAAGTACACACACACACACACACAGAGAGAGAGAGAGAGAGAGAGAGAGAGAGAGAGAGAGAGAGAGAGAGAGAGAGAGAGAGAAAGGGCTTGCCAGGGCCCTGGACACTGCAAATGAATTCCAGATGCATGGGCTCCTTTTCTGCATCTGGCTTTATGTGAGTACTGGGGAATCAAACTCTAGCTGTTAGGTTTTGCAGGCAAGCGCCTTAACCACTAAGCCGTCTCTCTGCCCACCCCCCCTTATTTTTAAACTCAGCCTTTCTCTCTGAAGGACTGGGTCTGTGAACACCAGAGAGAATTCTGCTCTCTTGACATGCCTGTTGCTCCCCTCCCCTTCCCAACTCCCTCTTTTATAGGAATGCTTTTATATAGGTGTGCTTGGATCTGCATGGGGGCTTATCTGTACCTCCCAAAACCCATTGTCAATCTTTGGTCAGACTTCTGTTTGTTACAGCTAATGCATTCTGGTACTTAGTTTGCTTTGTTATCTTGTATACCAAAGGTGTCACACACCCATCTCTGTATCTATCTATAACCCCCCTTGTCACTTAGGGCTTGGGGCCAATGCCTTTTTGGGGAGTCCATGATTGGCCCACTAATGCTAAAAGAAACTCCACTCTCTCTCTAAGCTGGCAAGGCTGTCTCTCTTTGGCACGGGGTCTTTCTACTTCAGTGTCTCTTCCTAGGCTTTATCCCACCTGATTTTCTGTCTCCTTCTCTTACACGATCACTGTTATTTATGGCTCCTGCCCCTGGGACAGCTCAACCCTGTGTCACCAGCATTTTCTCTATATACTAGGCCTTTTGTCTGTATTGGTTAGGAGTGGGAAGGATGAGTTTCCAGTGAGCAAGGACACATAACTATGACTTCCTTGAGTAGACATAGGTTCTCCAATAAACAATTTGGTACCGTCCAAAAAGAGAAAGAGAAAACCCCTTAGGATTTACTGGTCTAAAATGCCAACAGTGCCAAGGTGATGAAACTCAGCCAGTATAGACCAGGGGTGAGTGTGTTTCCCTCATTGTCCCAGAGTCTCACAGGCATGGGCCACTGTGTCCATGGCACACCACACTTCACACTGGATAGTGAACTGCCCTACCTATTTCTTCATCAGAGAGATCACTTTAAAAATATTCTTAGTTATTTGCAAGCAGAGAGAGATTGAGAGAAGAGAGACAGACAGAGAGAATGGGCACCAGGGTCTCCAGCCACTGCAAACGAACTTCTGATGCATGCATGGGCCCCTTTGTGCATCTGGCTTTATGTGGCTACTGGGGAACTGAACCCAGCCAGTCTGACTTTGAAGGCAAGTGCCTTGTTGCAGTCAGCCACACGCTGCGGGGATGAATCTCCATTCCAGGCACAGTTTATGGGTGGAAACAATTTATTTAAGCTACAGATCCAGGGGAAGTCCCATAAAAGTGAAAGGCTGCCCCTCTTCCACAGGTCTGAGCAGAGAGAAAAACCCATCAGCAACACCATACACACAGAACAGCAAACAGGCAGGAGCCAAAGAGAATTTCTTCTTTTATATAGCCTTAGGGTGGGGTCTTACAACCCTTCCCCAGACTTAATGGCTTCCTGAGTCTCTGGAATTTCCTTCCTGCACTGCCCACACAGTAAAGGATGTTTACTTCTAGCTCTGCTGAGCTTCCTTACATCCTGCCCCCTACTGAGAGGCTTCCTTCCTGTGAACATCCTGAGAGACCCACCCAAGATAATTAAAAAGATCAAGTTGACAACAAAACCTAACCATCACATGCCTTAACCACGGGGCTGTATCTCTGGCCCAAATATATCACTGATTGTGTTTGGATTTTGAGAGCTCATTCCTTATTTACTCGCTTACACTGTACACTGGCCCCATGGTCCAGCCTTCTCCAGGAGAATGTCAGCTCTGTGAGAGCAGGAAACCTGTCTTCTACTATTCCTGAGCACAGTGCTCACCTCAGTGATCAGCGTGTAGCTACCAAGTGAATAAGATCAAAAGAACACTTGGAAGACTTTGTAAACGAACTACAAAGGAAAAGACAGCACCTGGAAAGAAATAGGTGCAAATCTTCACTTGAAAGAGTCTCCCAGAATTTCTGAATTAAATCCCAAACTGCATCCTTGGCTTGAGACCAATTCCACATAAGGCAGATGAACAGGATAAAGAAGTAGTTGATATTCGTTCATTAACCACAAAATATAACTCAAAAATGAAACGAACAGTTGGTTGGTATAAATCGCTCTCATTCTTTTTGTGAGCCCCAAATTAATGGTCATCCTATATTTTAAAATCTTTTATAAGAGACAGTGAAATAATGAGAAAGGATAATGAAATCCTTCGAATGCAGCCCAGTACAAACCCAGAGAAATGATTATATAATTTCCTAAATATGATTCAGCAGCATGGCCTAGTATGGGATGAGAATTAATTTTAGGTCTGTTTGCCTTTTATAATTGTGTTACAGTGAAAAAAATTATTCAACCATTTAATGTCCACAAACAGCATCTAAAACAAGAGTGTATGTGTGCCAAGCCTTGTAGGCACTGGGAAGATATTGTGTTAACACTTCTTTTGGGGACCATGTTATAAATCGGAATATATTTTAGCCATAAAGAAAGTAAGCCAGAGGATGGGGAGATGGTTCAGTGATTAAAGGTGCTTGCTGCGTAAACCTGTTGCAGATACCCTAGTGTTGCTCAGGAAAAAACACTGACCAAAAGGAGCTGATGGGAGGGAAATTTTTTATTTGGTTTATAGTCTCCAGGGGAAGCTTCATGACAGCAGAGGAAAGCATGGCATGAGCAGAGGCTGGGCATCACCTCTGTCACAGCAGGTGGACTGCAGCAGTAACAGAGTGAGCCGAGCTCTGGCTATGGGAGCTGGTTACACCACCCCAAGCCTGCCTCCAACAGCACACCTCCTCCAGCAAGGCTCGACTTCCCAAATGACCATCAGCTGGGGACCAAGCATGCAGAACACACGCGTTCATGTGGGTATATAGGTATCTGTTTGGAAGCACACTTGACAAGCAGTTCGGATCCCTTGCACTCACATACAACTGGATGGACCCAGAGTATTGTAATCCACTCCTCTAGCACTGGCAGACACAGTCACGAGAATCCCAAAGCTCACAAGCCAGCTAATCTGATGCTCCCAGTGGCCAACAACAACCTGTCTCAAAGAAGATGCAAGGAGAGCTCCAACACACCCAGGCTATTCTCTGGCCTTCATATGCACACTGTGGTACATAGCTCTCCCCTACACACCCACAAGAAAAGCCAGAAATGTGTGCCCGGTGGTGGGAAGGGTAGTGGCAAGTGTCCCAGAGCATGGAACAGAGCCAGAAGCTAAGAACTATTCTGATGAAGCCCAGGCAGGTCCTCTTGCCTTCCTCTCCACCTCTGCTTGTTATCATTCCAGCAACATCCGGAACTTTCCATAGGTCTTGGTATCTTTGACTTTATGTTCAAGATGAGTGCAGTGCTACAGGACTTTCTGCAATGATAGAAGTAAGCAAGGTCCATGCTATCATGTTGCTGAGTTCAAGGAATTAAGTGTTCTATTTTATTTTACCTACATTAAATAGCCACATGTGAAAATGGCTACCTTTAAGGCAAGACACTAACCCCTCTTTTACTGGTCGAGCAGGCTGTAACTCAAATTCTCCCTTTTCTTTGTCCTGTTCCTCTAAGACACCATGGTCGTCTGTGATAGCACCCGCGGTGACTGGACTATGAAATATTCCCCATAGACTCATGTGTTGATGATTAACGCTCCTCATAGCCCTCAGTAGGCAGAGCCTTTGGGAGGGGAAGTCTTGATGGAGGAGGCATGTTGCTGGGGATGAAGTGTGGGGTTGGTTAGTCCAGTCCTTCTGTGTGTTGACTTGATCATTCAGATGACTTTCTCCCTGCTTCCTGTGGAGATGTGATGTCTCAGCTCTGGCATACTCTCTCCTCCCTGATGGAGCTTCTCCTGGAATCTGTAAGCCTGAATTAAACCCATTCCTCCTATAAGCTGCTTCTGGTCGGGTGTTTGTCCCAGCAATGAGAAAGTAACTGCAACAGCATGCATTTATCATACTCTCGTATAAAGATCCTGTTGGTCCTTATCACACTAAGAGCTGGAGGACAAGGACCCTCTCTGACTCATCTCTAAATCCTGAGACCAGTGCTGGCACCAGAGGATTGCCACATGCTCCTGTGAGGCAGGTTAGTTGTGATCAAACACAGCTCCGGCTTCCCAGGAAAGTCCTTCCTCAGAGAAGGTATTAATTGAGAAATTGCACACTGAGGTGGGATGACCTTTTTTGCTTGTATTTTGTCACATAATTTTGTTAAAGTAAATGTATGTGTTGAGTGTCCATCAGCAGAGCAGGTAAGGATACTTGGTTCTCAACCAGGTAAGATATCAGCTCCTCTAAGTCAAAGTGAACAGATGACATGCCTGTATAAACCTTCATTTACCCTGATAGCCAATACTAACTACCTCAGCTCCCCTCCATCATTGTTATTGTGTATATATGTGATGTGATGTGTGTGTGTGTGTGTGTGTGTGTGTGTGTGTGTGTGTGTGTATGAGTCGGTAAAGGTATACTGACCTTGCTTTCCACCTGTCTCCTTTGTCTTGAAATCTGGGGAGGACTCATGCTCCATTCTGCATGGGGCATGTGAACCACATGTGAAAGGTGGGTTTGAAGCTGCTCATTTCCCCCCTTCCATGATAAAGACACTAAATATATGTATATGTGTGTGCACGTGTGTGTGGAGACCAGAGGGCAATGTCAGGTGTCCTCCTTAAATCTCCTTCCACTTTATTTATTGAGACAGGGTCTGTCACCAAACCCTGAGGACCTGTCTGCCTTTATCACTGATTCAGCCCTGAGGACCTATCTGCCTTCATCTACCTCCCAAGCACTGGGGTCCCAGGTGTATGCCACCAACCATGGTATGTATAGAGGTGCTGAGGATCTGAGCTCAGCTTCTCACATTGGCATGGTAAGCACCTTACCAACTGAGCCAGTTCCTGGGCCCTTTTATAACTTTGGCACCATATTGGGCTCCCCCCCCCAAGTATATGACCAAAACATCATGCACAGAAGTGAGAATCTGGGGCTGGAGAGATGGCTCAGCAGTTAAGGCACTTACTTGCCTGTAAAGCCTAATGAACTGAGTTGGATTTCCCAGCACCCATGTAAAGCCAGATGCACGAGGTGTCACATGGCATCTAGAGTTTGTTTGCAGTGGCTAGAGGCCCTGGCAAGCCCATTCTCTATCTTCCTCTTTCTTTCTTTCTTTCTTTCTTTCTTTCTTTCTTTCTTTCTTTCTTTCTTTCTTTCTCTTTCTTTCTTTTTCTTTCTTTCTTTCTTTCTTTCTTTCTTTCTTTCTTTCTTCCTTCCTTCCTTCCTTCCTTCCTTCCTTCCTTCCTTCCTTTCTTTCTTTCTTTCTTCCTTTCCTTTCCTTTTCTTTTTCTTCCTTCCTTCCATTCTTCCTTCATTTCCTTCCTTCCTTCCCCCCTCTCTCTCATAAATAAATTAATTTTAAAAAGAAGTGAGAATCTTCTCATAGCTACTCTCACTCCTCCGTATCCTGTATGGGAACCTAGCTCATAACACCACCGCTTCACTCAAGCCTACGGATGCCTGATGGGAAATGAAAACCAGGACAAAACATGGCATGTCTGGCCTTGTAGTGCAGGAGTCTCCTTTGTCTTGAAATCTGGGGAGGATTCCTGCTCCATTCTGCATGGCTCATGTTAACCATGAAAGTCGGCTTGAAGCTGCTGCTATTCTCCCTCTCCCTGGATAGACACTAAATGAGACTAACAGTCACTTTCAACAGATGGCCCACTGCTTCCTGTTCCAGACTCTGGGAGACGGGCCACATGGTGAATCTGCAGTCACTACACAGTATTTTCCTGTGACAGCAGAGCCTCCTGGACCAATATCACATCCCAATGAAATTGACCCCTTCCATCCCCAGACAGGAGCTAGCATTCCTGGGAACAGAACTGCCCACCAGTGCAGGATCACAGGCCCGAGAGACATCTTCCAAGGAAGAGGGAGATGGCTCCCAGGCCATGGGCAGTTTCCTGGACACTCCCTAAAACCTGGCTGGAGACCTTTCCCCTTTATACTCTCAAAGCTGCCACTGATGTCCCAAAGGCAGCCCTTACTCCTGCCTTCCCAATCAGCCATGTTGAAATGACCTAGGACACCAACGTTTGCTCCATCTCGTTATCTTCAGAGACAAGCAGCTGAGTCCAATCAGTCAGTTTCTTCTCCGAGTATTTCTGGAGTCCCAGATCCCAGTTCTAGTCTTATTCAACCCAATTTTACTTCATTATACTTAGTCTGCTCATTTCTATTTTTTTTAAAATTATTTATTTTTTGAAAGAGAAGAGAAGAGACAGAGAGAGAGAGAGAGAGAGAGAGAGAGAGAGAGAGAGAGAGAATACGAGAATGGCTATGCCAGGCACTTGCCTCTGACCACGTTGTGCATCTGGCTTTATGTGGGAATTGAACCTGGGCCAGCAGGCTTTGCAAGCAAGTGCTTTAACCACTGAGCCATCGCCTCAGCCCAAATCTGCTCACTTCTAATTTCCTGTTTAAGCTTTAATACAATGACTGGGGCTGAGGCAATAGCTCAGTAAATAAAGGACCTGAGTCCAGAACCCATATAAATTATTGGGTGTGGTGGTCCACCTATAATCCCAGCATTTAGGAGGCAGAGACAGGGGATCTCTGGGGGCAAGCTGGCTGACCAGCTGAATTGGTGAGCTTTGGTTTCAAGTGAGGGTCTCAATAAATACAGTGGCCTCGGTAAATAGAGTGGAAAGTGACCAAGGAAAACATCTGATGTCAGTCTCTGACCTCTGAATGCACACTCACTCACACATACATGTGTGTGCAGACACACTCCCCTTGAATTTATCACTGTTTTATTTATTTTAAATATTGTTGTTTATTTATTTGTAAGGAGAGAGAGAGAGAGAGAGAGAGAGAGAGAGAGAGAGAGAGAGAGAGAGAGAGAGAGAGAGAATGGACATGCCAAGGCCTCTAGCCACTGCAAATGAACTCCAGATGCCTGCGGCATTTTGTACATCTGGTTTTACTGGGGAATCAAACTTAGGTCTTTAGATTTTGCAGGCAAGCGCCTTAAGCCCTGAGCCGTCTCTCCAGCCCACAAGCATGTCTTCTTGTCATCTTTGCTGTTCACAGTTTTGCTTTCTGAGCAAAACACTTCAAGAAATGAAATCATGGTATCTGCACACAGCCTGGCCTGAGGGTCAGCAAGCCTGGGATTGAGGCTTGGTTGTCTCCTGTCTGTGTGACCCTGGGCAAATGAGTCGGTCTCATCAAAAGTAAATTACGGCTGCAGGTGGCTCAGTGGTTAAATGCATTTCCTCCATAAGCATGAGAGCCCACAGAGGCCTGAGAGAGCACCAGAGCTCAAATCTCCAGGACTCACATGATCAGCGTGGCCTGGCCACACACACCTTGAACCCCAGTTCCGCAGGGGAGCAGAGACTCAACAATGGATAATCTTCAGAGCCCAGCAAACTCCCGAATCAGTAAGAGACTCTGGCTCAAAAGAAGACTGGTAGGAAGAATGATGGAGTGGGTCACCCCACATTCCTCTTTGATCACAACAGGTACTCCTCTCCCTGCTGCAGGCAAGCGTATGGGGAACAACATGCATACACCCCCACCCCCCAAAAAAAAACAGTAAATCAAGCCAAGATCTTATGGAGGGGTTTTCTTGTGTATGTTTGCCTGGTATGAAAGGCACCTCTACACAAGGTGGGGCCAAAAAAGGATTTATGTGAAAAACCCTAGGGAGGGTTTGAGAGGATGGAGTGAGTCCAGTCCTGAAGCCCCCTCAATCACGTCCCAACTGAAACGTGAACACAGGCTCTGAGTCCCCATCTCCCCAAAGAACCAGAATACGTAGGAAACATTGTCCAAACTCATTAGTGACCAGAGTTTGGGAAACCCAATCACAATGAGGTAACACTTTGCAACCCACCAGGACGACCATGGAGGAGCGGCTGGAGGATGCAGAGAAATTGGAACTACAGGGTGGCTTCTTTGTCAAATAGCCACGGTGGAACCCTCAAAGATTAAAAAGACTCAGGAACTCCATTCTTCACTGTATGTCCAAGAGAAATGGACATGTGTGTACAAAACACTTACAAACAAATGGCAGCATTCTTAGCAGAATCATTACTAACAGGTAAAATACAGAATCAAGTCTAATTTCCATTCAATTACAAATAAACAAAAAAATGTGGCCCAGTCATATAGTGGAATATTATTTGGCAGTCAAAAACGAGGATTCTGCCTAGAGAAGGAAACAATAAAATAATTCAGACAAATGATCAAATGGGAGAAAATATTTTTAAAAATATATATCATCTTCAAAATATTTAAGGAGTTCCTGAAATTTAATAACAAAACAGTAGTAACCTAATGTTTAAAAATGATCAAAGAACTTACTGTTGTTTTTTTTTCAGTACTGAAGATGGAAACCAAAGCCTTTCACTTGCAAGACGAATGTTCTACCATTGAGCTGTATCTTCTGGGAGTGACTGAAATAGCGAACCGGTTTGTGATTAAAATGTTTCACATTATTAGTCACCAGGGAAATGCAAATGAAAACGGTAAGGAATCATCTTACACTTGCTCAGATGGGTTAACAAGGGTTAGTGAGGGAACTCTTGAACACTGTTGGTGGCTATGTAGATTAGTTCAAACATCATAGCAAACGATGCGTGTGTGTCTCAAAAATTCAAAAACAGGATTATGGCCAGATGCACAAAGTGGTGCATGCATCTAGAGTTCGTTCGCAGCGGCTAGAGGCCTGTTCTCTCTCTATCTCTCCCTCCTTGTTCTCTGCTTCAAATAATAAAAACATATTAAAAACAGGACTATCATATGATCTAGAAATCTGACTTGTGATCCAAGGAAAATATCATCACTATTGTCAAGAGTTATCTATTTATCTACTCAGGGTTATTCACAAAAGCCAAGAGAAAGAAACAGAAGGTGTCTGCTGAGATACAGAAATAAAGAAAAATAATGTGTGTGTGTGTGTGTGTGTGTGTGTGTGTGTGTGTGTGTGTGTGTGTGTGCGCGCGTGCGCATGCATGTGCACATGAGAATGAAAAAAAATTGCTTGGCCTTAAAACAAAAGGAAATTCCTGGGCTGAAGAGATATCTCAACAGTTAAGGCCCTTTCCTACAAAACTTAATGACCTGAGTTTGATTCCTCAGTGCCCATGTGAAGCCAGATGCACAAAGTGACCCATGCATCTTGAATTTGTTTGCAGTGGCTAGAGGCCCTGGTGTATACCCATTTTCTCTCTCTCTCTCTCTCTCTCTCTCTCTCTCTCTCTCTCTCTCCTTAAAATAAATAAAAAATAAAAATATTCTTTTGAAACAGGAAATTCTTCCCTTTGCAACAACTGGAATTAACATAGAGGACATTTTGGAATGAGAATGGCAGATGGAAAAACATATACTATAGCCAAATATGTCACTTTTCAGTGGAATCTAAAAACGTTCACTTCATGGCAACAACAGGAGGTGAGTGGTGGTTACCAGCATCCCGGGCTTGTAAAAGGATAAAAAGTCTGAGTTGTCAGGTGACTGTGCTCTGAAGCTTTCATGAACAATATGGTGACAATAGCCCCTAATTGACTGTTGTGGGGGGGTTCTCTAGGTGTCCCCCATAAACTCACGTGTTATGAATGCTTGATCACCAGTTTATGGAAATTTTGGAATTAGAGCCTTCCTGGAGGGGGTGTGTTGTTGGGTGCTGGTTTATGGGTATCATAGCCAGCTTCCCCTTGCCAGCATTTGGCACACCTTCCTGCAGCTGTTTGCAGTGCTGTGGCGGAGGTGATGTCCAGCCCTCTGCTCATGCCATTGTTTTCCCTGCCAGGATGGAGTCTCCCCTCGGGTCTGTAAGCCAAATAAACCCATTTCCTCCACAAGCCGCTTTTGTTTGGGTTCTTTCTGCGCAGCAACTAGGAAGCTGATGCAACAGTGACCATATGAGGGGATTTGCTGAACGCACTAATTAGTGTGACTGTGGAAACCACTTGACAACGTATACAGCGTATGTCACATCACCATGTTGTGTAACTTATATGCAATTATGTCAATCATCTCTCCACAAAACCGGAAAAGATGAACTCCTTGTACATACTGCACGATGAAAACATCGAAACTTTACACTAAAATAAATTAGCTGTAATGGATCGTGTAATGTGTGGTGCTATTTAGATGAAATCTCCCTAACAGGTAAATCCAGAGGAAGAGAAAATAAATGAGTGGTTATTCAGGGTAGTTTGAAGCAAGGAATGGGGAGTAACTACTACCAGTCCTAGGGTTTCTTTTGAGGGTGATGAGAATATTCTAGAAATAGGGTGGCAATGGTTGCAAAGGGCCTATTAAATTACACCCTTTAATGAGTGAAGTGAGCCAGGCACACACACAGGCATGGTGGTGCACACCTTTAATCTCAGCACTTGGGAAGGAGAGGTACAAGGATCATCATGAGTTTGAGGCCAGCCTGGAACTATTGAGTGAAATCCAGGACAGCCTGGGCTAGAGTAAGATCCTACCTTAAAGAGAGAGAGAGAGAGAGAGAGAGAGAGAGAGAGAGAGAGAGAGAGAGAGAGAGAGAGAGAGAGAGAGAGAGAGAGAGAGCTGTAGGTTATTTCAATTATATTCCAATAGAATTATAATTTAAAAAAATATATAGAAAGTTCCTATCCTGGTGCCTGACACAAAGCTGAAACTAAAAATAGTCACCAGCCCACCTGAATATCAATTATTGAGTATTATCCATTATTTTTACCAGCCTACCTGAATATTGATTACAGGCTTTCATTACTAAGTTACTCCAGGGTCTTTGGCCTCTCTCTTCCTGATAATCACACTGATGAAACACGTGGTCAAGTCTAGAAAAACAGTGTAACTCAGGGGAGTCAAGGGGACTTTTAAAAATCTGGACAGGGGGCTGGAGAGATGGCTCAGCAGTTAAGGTACTTGCCTACAAAGTCTAATGACTTGGGTTCGAGTCCCTGGTACCCAAGTAAAGCCAGATGCACAGGGTGGTGCATGCATTTGGAGATCATTTGCAGTGGCAGGAGGCCCTGGAGCATCTATTCTCTCTCTCTCTCTCTCTCTCTCTCTCTCTCTCTCTCTCTCTCTCTCTCTCTCTCTCTCATAAATAAACATATATTTTAAACCTGGACAGGGTAAGGGTACAGGCAGCGGTTATTACCATCAGCAGTGCCCTGAAGGCACAAAGCTGGTGTGCTGTTTGACCTGTAAAGATGGCATGTGGGTTATCAAAGGGCTTCTGAATGCCAGTGTGTGCCAACTTCAAGAGAAAGCAAAGCTAGATCTCAAACGGTCTTGGAAGCAGAGCCAGGACAGCTGGACTTGCCTCACTTCCAGGTGGAGAAGTTTGCCTGCGTGGTAGAAATCAGGACATGACAGGAGCCAGAATTAGTCAACGAGAGCCTCAAGAGATGTGAGAAGCAATGAAAATTCAAGGAAACAGTACGAAGCACTAGCTGCTTCTCTTTCTCCCCCTACTTCAGTAGCTAACAAAATTCAGAACCAGCACCCAAAACCAAGGCTAAGTTCTGGAGAAATTGACTAAGTGAACCTTAAACAGGGAACCCAGGTACTAAACGTGTAAATGCATTGCTTGAAATTTAAGAGGTGGTGAGAAATAGGCATATAGGGGGCTGGAGAGCTGGATAAGTGGTTAAAGATCTTGCCTGCAAAGCCCCAGGTTCGATTGCCCAGCACCCACATAAATCCAGATGCACAAAGTGGCACATGCATCTGGAGTTCATTTGCAGCAGCTAGAGGAACCTGTGTATGTATTTTCTCAGTCTCTCTCTCTCTCTCTTTCTGCTTGCAAATAAATACATAAAATATTTTTTTAAAAAAAGAAAAAGCCACACAGTAAGGAATGGAAGTGGGGAATGGGCAGAAAAGAAAGTGATAATTTTGGTGCAATCTGGAGTTGTGTCAAAACCTCCCACCTCAACAAGTTTCAGGGAGGGATTGGGGAAAGAATATAACTTCACAAAATCATGGGATTTTCCTCCTATCGAGAGTAAAGTAGAAATGAGGGAAATGAAGCCAGGTGCATTACTTTTCATATAAAGCACCATTTTCCTCCATCAAGAGTAGAGTTTGGACGCTATTTGGGAACTCTGGAGAGAACCCTAGGGAGGAGAGGGGTTCAGAAGATCGAATGTAAGCTGGTTTAAAAAGGCAAAATAAAATGAAACGTTTTTGCTGGAGATGACCCAAACTCTGGTTGCCTGGATTGGCTAGAATGGAAATGGGTTTGGGAAGAGGAGATCATCTTATGGGCGAAGTGGACACACTCTATGATCCCGTGCATTAAGTTTGAACAGCTGATCCCTGAAGTGAACCACACCCAGCCTTCACACAGGGCTCAAAGGAAACCTACGAGAAAGTGATGAGACAAACAGGAGCCCAATCACCGCAGCAAGTCGGACAACCCATGAAAGGTCAATGGAGACAGACACCAACAATACCCAACACAACCCAGGGCAAAGATCCAGAAATACTTAAGATCTCAACAACAAAGCAGTCTCAAAACTCACCCACCATGACTCAGGGAACTGAGTGGAAGAGGAGGCAGAAAGATTGTAAGAGCCATGGTGGGGGAGAATATCCAGAGACATCGCCCCCCCCCTCAGCAACAATACACAAAGGGGGAAGAAAAAAAAAAGAACAAAAATTGGCTCCCTCTGGTGCAGTTCATACCCCCTAACCTATGTACAGATCTGGTATGCACACCGAGGAGGGACCCCAGTGGGTAGGGGACAGAGAGGAGGGAAATGGGGACACATTCACAAGATTTGATCATACAATGTATGAACTTACTCCTAATAAAGATATTAAAAAAAATAAACAAAATAAAAAGCTGTAGCATACAAAAACATAAACTTATGCATTGTAATAAACTAAAAATTATGTGTGTGTGTGTGTAAGCAGAGAGAGAGAGAGAGAGAGAGAGAGAGAGAGAGAGAGAGAGGAGAGACAGAATGAGAGACCGACAGAGAGAATTACATGTTCCAGGGCCTCCAGCCACTCCAAATGAGCTCCAGACGCATGTGCCACCTTGTGGGTACTGGGGAATCAAACCCGGTTCACTGGGCTTTGTAGGCAAGTGCCTTAACCGCTGAGCCATCTCTCAGGCCCTGAAGCATCTTTTATAGGTGTGTTCCAGGCAGGCAAAGTTTTAATTGAATATGAACATCAATAGGTTTCAAGTTTTAAAAATCATTTTTTCAATAACTCTGGGATCTGCTGACTCTGGGAGTCTGCAAAAACTTTAATTTCAAATTACCTTTTAGATATTACAAAGTAACAGTTTGACTCATCTTTCACTTAAAACATAACCACGAGGAGCACAGCCGAGAATAGAAGAATGGAGCAGGTAGCTTCTTCCACTAATAGAAAGAATAATAAAGTCATTTTTCACGACTTCTTCAGAGAGCAGTGAGCGAATCAAAAAGATTCATGACAGGTAATTTTCAAAGACAATCATTTTCTAGGTGTCGCTGGTACGATGGAACCAACAAACACCGGGAATAATTAAATTCACAAGAAAAACCGAAAAACCTGCAAGTAACATCAGTCTATAAAACTTTCTAATTTTCTAGAAGCTACTATGGGAATAAAGGACTGAACTTTTAATTGCGATGATACAGAATTTAAGTACCTGGACTCAAGAAACTTCTATCCAGCACCTGTGGTATTTCCTTTATGAAAGACCCTAGCATCTTGCAATAGGGCCTGAAAATATCTGAACAGTATAGCGTTCTGGATACAGAGATCTGGTGCTCACAGAAACCCAGGGAGTCTCCGACCCCCTCAGCACATGAGCATAACTGTTTGATTTTATGATGACAAGTGTGTTTAGAAAACTTCTCATACAACAGGAGCGTTTGTAATTTTCTGGACTTCAAGTGCATTCTTCTCTCTGTCATGTTGGGGCTTCTTAAATTAGGACTTCAGACAACTCTAGAATGAAATGCCAAATTACAACCTATCAATGTGATTTTTTTTACAAATTTCCCACTAGGGAGTATTTACTTTGGATAGGGTTTTCAGAGGAGTCTGTAACACAAAGTAGATTAGAGGTCCAGTGTGTGGGACAACAGACACTAAACTTACTTGAGATGTGCCAAGTTCACGGGGACTTCCTGGGAGCCTGTTCCTGGAAATTCGGTCACCAAGTCTCAATGTTCTAACTGTATCTCAAATCCTCCGGGATTCCTGTTATTTTCATATCTAACAAATTAATCTCTTATTCATCTAAAAATACAATTCCAAAAAAATATTATACTGAATCTTAGCACAATGTCTCCTCCTTTGGAAGCATATTATTGTTGTCACTTTAAAAACTGTAAACAGTGGAGCTGGAGAGATGGCTCAGCTGTTAAGGTTCTTGCCTGCAAAGCCCAAGAACCCGGGTTCAATTCCCCAGGATCCACGTAAGCCAGATGCACAAGGTGGCGTATGCATCTGGAGTTCATTTGCAGTGGCTACAGGCCCTGGTGTGCCCATTTCTCTCTTTGTCTCTTTCTCTCACTCTCAAATAAATAAATAAATATCCAAATACAATATTTTAAAAAACTGTAAACAGCATTCAAGATGATATCTGATTTTAAGTTTGTGCCAATCGATTTAGTGGGGCACGGAAGTTTTAAAATAGTAGGGGTTCACAATCCATCTGGTGTGCTTTCCTTTGATCTTCCATTTTCTGTGAATTTTAAAAGTCAACCGCAGTGTAAATATCCTTTCTGCTATGCTAATGGAGCCTCCCCATGGAAATCAAAGAGGAGTCCTCAGGGCAAGCGGTTCTTTCTCATTGAACTATTTAATGTCATAGCATCCGAAAGAGTCAGAGCTGAAAGGCTTAGCGGTGAGCCTGGATAAGGCAAACCTCTCAGTTGGACAATAAGGAAACTGAGCCAGAGACAGATGGTCCTGAATGTCATCAGCCATAGAGCCAGGGCTTGAACATGGCTGCTGGTCTTCCAATGCCCATTATGAGGTGACCACTTCCTTTGACAAAGCCCTTGGTCCGCTGTCAGAATATACCACACTGCATGGATTAGTATTTGCTACTTTACAGCCTGGCACAGGGACTGTGGTCCAATTCTTATGTGTGTGAGGCATGCTAACAGCTCAGAGTCTTAAGTGGTGTGCCATTTCCTTGCTGACACTCTTGGGGTGAAGGGAGACAGGGAGGTGAATCACTGGTTGGTGTTAGTGTAATCACTTGACTTAGCTTCTGAGAGCCAAAGGACACTTCTGGCCTAGGATGACAAAGACAGGATTCATGGAAAGATGGAGACGGAAGGATTCTACCTATCCATCTCCCTTGACTTGAAAATAGCGTGACAATTGTGAGAAGCATAGAATTAGGAGAGTTAAGAGTATGTACACACACACACACAGATTGATTGTGCATGTGTGTGCATACACACATGTGTGTCCATATTAAGATAGGGAAGCATGATCAACCTGTCCTCAATGCCAGGCCCAATCTTACTTTGGAAACTCTATTAATTTTCCATTTGCTGCTGCTATGACAAATTTCCAAAAACTTGGTGACTTAGAAACAAAAGAAATTTATTATCTTGTAGCCGGAGGTCACACTTCCAAAATGGGTCTCAATGGACTAATATCAAGGGTGTTAATAGACCTACATATATTTTTAGTTAATCCTAAGGGTAAATATGTCTGCTTTTGCTTTTAGATTTGTCCTTTGTTTCCTGTGCTGGTTTCTAATGGATTTCTGCATTTCTGGGCTTGGGCTCCACTTCTCATCTTCAAGGCTCATGATGATCAGGTGAGTCTTTCTCACCTGGTGGCCCTCTGACACTAACTACTTGCTTCTCCCTTTCATATTTAGAGACCCTCTGGGGTGATCCAGAAGCATCTCTCTTTGTCTCCGTCAGCTGACTGGCATCTAACAGTATCTCCTCCCTAAGCTCTTCATTGCCATATGGCCTCCCAGGTCTTGGAGATTAGGAAGTGGACATCACCGGCTGGTGATCTACTGCAAGGTCTGTCTGTCTCTCTGTCTCTGTCTCTGTCTCTGTCTCTCTCTCTCTCTCTCTCTCTCTCTCTCTCTCTCTCTCTCTGAACTTGGAAATCTAAAAGTAGAATGAATTTCCTCTCTGCTCTTGCCACCATTTTTTTTTGCTTTGTAAAGAGAATGATGAAAAATGTAGTAATGAAATGAGTGTTTGCTGGTGTGTGTGTGTGTGTGTGTGTGTGTGTGTGTGTGTGTGTGTGTGTGTGTGTAAATAGCCAGAAAGTTTAAAAAATGTAGCGCAACTCGAATCTGACAGCAGAGTGAAAAGCTAGGAAGGCCTTAGAGTAAGTGTCTTTCATGTACTTGTCACACAGGATGATGTCTGAGCCATGCACTCCTTGATGGGTATAGGAAGCCAGAGGCCAACATCTCCCCCAGGATGAGAGCCTCTGCTTGGAGGTCAGTGTGGATGGATACAAGGACACACACACAGGTCTCTTAGATCCAAGATTCCAAAGAAAGAACAAATAATGTCCAGCTGACGCCTGTCCACTGCATTTGACCTGCTGGTCATGCAGGCCCCAGGGTACAGGCTGCTGCATGCTGGATTCCGAGGCTGTCAGCTAGGATGGGACTGAGCTACAGAGCTGAACTCCACCTTGGGGTGATAAGATGGCTTGTTATCACAACCAGAATCTAAAGTTAAAAAGTAAAGAATACTCCATGTTTGTACAGACAGCTGTTGACTGGGAATTCAATGTAGGTGGCACAGTAGTCTCAGATCAGCCTTGGACATGGTCATGGTCAGGGCTGACTTGGTAATGAAGAAGGGATTAGAGATCAGACTCAGAGAAGGGTGGGGCTGTAAGGGAACAACGGGAGCATCTACTTGAGTGGGTTCCTGTCCTAGTCAGCAATAATACGCTGGGATGGATCTCCAAATGAGACACAATTTGGGGAGGAAAGTATTTATTGAAATAACAGATCCAGGGGAAGTTCCAAAAATGAAGGAAAAGGCTGGCCCCCTTTCATAGATCCAAGCAGAGAGACAGAGCCAGCACCAGCAGCCAGGGGAGGAAGGAAGAGAGGTTCCCTTCCCCTCAAGCTTCCTTATATTTAGTCCCCTTGAAAGGCCCACCCACTGGGGGGGAGGGCTCACTCTGGAGAAGGGACCTCCTCCCTTCTCCAAAATCCCAAAAGAATTTTGTTAATCCTTCCTGCAGGCAAACTCAGAGACCCACCCAAGATTACTGTGGATTATTACACAGGTCAAGTTGACAATTTAACCATCACAGTTCCTCCTTGTGCTTACTAAAGGAGGAAAATTTCATCACAAAAAACAAGCTTTAAAAAATTTTATGGGGCTGGAGAGATGGCTCAGCAGTTAAGACACATTCCTGCAAAGCCTAAGGACCCAAGTTTCATTCCCCAGTATCCACGCAGAGCCAGATGCAAAGTGGCACATGCATCTGGAGTTTTTTGCCACAGCTGGAGGCCCTGGCATGCCCATTCTCTCTTTTCTCTCTAACTATCCATCTCTATTTCTCTCTGCTTGCAAGTAAATAAATAAATGAAAATATATTAAACATTTAGTATTTATATATGAGAGAGAATATATGGGTGTACCTGGACCCTTTGCCACTGGAAACAAACTCCAGACGCATATGCCACTTTATGCATCTGGCTTTATGTGGGTACTAGGAAATCAAACCAGTGCGACAGCCTTCGCAAGCAGGTACTTTAACCATTGAGCCATCTCTGCAGTCCTTGAAGAGTATTTTCCCCCTAACAATTCCAAAAGCAAAAATTTCCCAAAGGCTAAGTGTCTCAATATTTCAGCTTGAGGGATAGGTCACTCATAAGTATTTCCCAGGAGATCACTGTCAAAACTAAAGCCATTTTCTGTCACCATGAGCCTGAAATGACTGCTAGCAAGTGCTAGTCTCTGCCAGGGAGGGCAAAGGGACATTGGATATGCTTTATGGAAATGATTCCTGGGCTGGAGAGATTGCTCAGTGGTTAAGGCACTTACCTGAAGAACCTAATGACCTGGGTTAGATTCCCCAGTGCCCACATAAAACCAGATGCACAAAGCAGTGAATGCATCTGGATGGAATTTGTTTGCAGTGGCTGGTGACCCTGGTGTACCCATTCTCTCTCTCTCTCTCTCTCTCTCTCTCTCTGCCTTTAAATATATAAATATTTTTAAAATTGATCCCTGTTATTTTTTAAATTACAGAACCATCGAAAACTTATTATATATACTTTGAGAACTATCAAATAGTACAAAGCAAAAAATAAATAAATAAACCCAAAAACGTTGGCATGACCTATTATTCCATTTTTAGGTCCCCCTTTCAATTACAGAGCACATATGCTTCTACTCAATTCTCAGTTTGTATCTCCCCTGTCACTCCAAATTATGTCTCAATATTTTATATCATTAGACTTATTTTTGAAAAGTCGTTTAATGACTTCGTCCGTTCATGAACATGTGTCATTAAAATGTGTTCCTCTATAATCTGCTGCTTAAATTATTTTCCATTTTAGATTTCAAGAACTAATTAGGTCAGTCATACAAGTTTGATATCGATACACATACTATGGGTTAATGTGGGGGCTATGGTACTGAGAGGAGTGGTTCCCACATATGTGTCTGCTACTCTCCTGACAGGATGTTGACACATTCCAAATATGAACCTGCACGTGGGTTGGTTTACCTTGAGTTGATGTGTTTTGGGAAATGTTGATGCTTTTGGAGGTCAGGGATGAAGGTGACATATACAGAATTATTTTTTGGTGTAGACTCCGGAAATAGGTACTGGGCACAGAGCTCACCTTTGGGGTATGCTTGTACACTATATCTCTAGATTAAGGCTTGATGATTCAGCTTTAAAATCTCATGTTCTTCTAGAAGGTTTTGTGTTTCAAAACTATGCTATCAGCTGGGCATGATAGCACACACCTTTAATCCCAGCACTCAGGAGGCAGAGGCAGGAGGATTATTGTGAGTTCAAGGCCAGCCTGGGTTAGAGTGATACTCTATCTCCAAAAAACAAACAAACAAACAGAAAATATGCTATCATTTTAGGAAGGTTAACCATGTGAACTGCTGTGATTGTAATTAAGGTATAAGTTGATTTTGGATAGGAGGTTTTGAGAGAAAAGAAAGGCAGAATGAAAAAAGGAGGGAATCCTACAGCTGAGTAATAGAAGTCATAAATCTGAGTGTTGCCATTAGTTTCCAAAAGCACCTGACCAAAAGCAGCTGTTGGGAGAAGAGGGTTTATTTGGGTTTACGGTCTTGAAGGGAAGCTCCATGGTGGCAGGAAAAGATGGCAGAGCAGAGGCTGGACATCACCTCCGCTACAGCAGGTGGACAACAGCAGCAGGAGAGTGAGCTGAGCTCTGGCAAAGGTGGGGGTAGCTGGACTACAACACCCCGAAAGCCCACCCCCAAGAGCACACCTCCTCTGGTCAGGCTCCACCTCCCCTTGCCAGCAGCTGGGAACCGAGCATTCAGAACACATGGGTTTCTGGGGGACATCGGATTCAATAACCACAGGGAAGAATGGGAAAAGGAGGGTCTGAATTCAAAGGACTGTAAAGTCACAGATTCAGTATAACAGTCGGTGCATGAGAGCCTGTTCCTGAGAAAGATCCTCGAGGCCGCAGGGTGAAGGAAAGCACAGACTGGAGGCCAGAAGCTGAGTGGAAATCCCAGGCCTGTTATTTTATATATATAATTTATTTGCAAACAGAGAGAGATAGAGAGAGGAGAAACAGAATGAGAAAATGGGTGTGCCAGGGCCTCCAGCTGCTGCAAACAAACTCCAGGTGCATGTGCCTCTTTGTGCCTCTGGAACCGAACCCAGGTTCCTTAACTGCTGAGCCATCTCTCCAGCCCCAGGCCTGTTTCTTACTCTCTGTATCCTAAGACAAGTCTTAGGATCTCCCCAGGCCTCAGTTTTTATACCTGAAGGACACATGTCATTTAAGGCTCTATTCGACACTCTGTATTATTAGTCTGCTGACATCATATCTCATACCATCTTTCCACTCCGTTTGACAGTATCACTGACTAATGAAAATCTCATTCCTAATCTTACTTGGGAAGTGTAAATCAGCCTTATCCCACAACATGAATGTTCTTGATTGTGAGATGAGAACTGAAAGATGAAACTGGTCCACCGTCCCAGGGCAGAAAGGTAAAGGGCAGAGGGAACAACACAGCTTGCTCTTCTGAGGTTGCTAACAATGCAATGAGAGGCTGGGATTTTTTTCATGGCTAAAAGCATTTGTTTGCAAAGCCTGCCGGCCCAGATTCAGTTCCCTGGTATCCTTGTAAAGCCAGATACAAAAAGTGATGCAAGTGTCTGGGAATTTCAGTGGCAAGAGAACGTGGTATGCCACCCCTCATATACAAGGGCTAATTAATTAATCAATTAAAAATACATTGAGCCCCAATAGCTATATCAACTGATATGGCCAAGATCACCAGAGAAGGCAGAAGAAGGTTCATTCATGGATTTGACCCAACGATTCAATGTCCTTTTAGTAATACCAGAGAGTTTTGGAAGGAAAAGCACAATTCTTCTAAAAGAAAAGTTTGTGCCAGAGCAAGGCTGCATTTCTGTGCAAAGGGAATATTCAATGAGCTCCTTAGTTACTACTAATGCAAGAAGGATTTTCAACAGGTATTGGTACAGCTGGCCTAGAAGAAATTTATGGTCCACTGAGGGTTGTAAGCAAGTACTGTTTCTTTCTCAGAAAAAAAATAAGGCAGTGATTTCCTTTTAAATATTTTAATATGTTATCATGACATGAATACACTATGAGGCAAGCAAAAGTATTTAAGGGATTCTGTGTACATAATCAGCTTAAAAAGGATGACCTTGGGAATTGCAGAAGCTAAGCTGGAGTGTGTTGATGATTTTTCTTGTAGTTAAGCAAAACTATATATATATATATATATATATATATATATATATATATATATATATATATAGAGAGAGAGAGAGAGAGAGAGAGAGAGAGAGAACTATAATAAAGTTCCTGAACTGAGAAACTCTGGGCCATATCCTAAAAGCAGAAAAAGAATGTCAACTTTGGAAATTTTCCATTTTCTTACACTGTAAGATTTACATTCTGAATTAGTATTTCCAGAACCTATAGGGTTTAGTGGACAGCTATGATGTGCTGTGTGTGTGTGTGTGTGTGTGTGTGTGTGTGTGTGTGTGTGTGTGTAAGTATAAATTTCTCTTAGACCCAAAAGAGATGTGGAAGTGGTTTTATCACAAGTCATAGACCTCCGTATCTGTAAATTTCCCATAAAAATGAAGGCTAACATTTGCCTTAGATCAAAGAAAATGGGGGAGAGAGGGGGGGGGCAAGGGCAAAAACAATCTTTGTCAGTAAGGTCTTAAGGAAGATACCCTCCATGAGATTGAGCTTTAACTAAACCTACCCTGCTTATAACTATCGAAGTGATGTGCATACAGCACACAGCTTAAGAGTCCAGCTCGGGGCTGGAGAGATGGCTTAGCGGTTAAGGTGTTTGCTGCAAAGCAGAAGGACCTGAGTTCGATTCCCCAGTGCCCACGTAAAGCGCTCTCTCTCTCTCTCTCTCTGCTTCTTTCACTCTCAAATAATAAATAAATAATTTAAAAAAGAGTCCAGCTCATGGTAGGCTCAATGAGCAGTAACCGTTTTATTATTATATCATTATCTTTCATAGGTTCTCCTAGGAGACAAAGACCAGAGACTAGAGGTTTTTGTGTCTGGTAACTAAATCCAGAAGCATAGAATTATGGATTCTTCTACTCATTTCAAGCTATGACAGACACTGAGCTAATTTAGACAGAGATTCCACATTAAAGAACCCGAAATAAAATATAACACTAATACACTGTGACATGTACAATTCACAACTGTGTTTATAGCATTCCTTTCTTTTCTTGCTTAGACAATAAATAATAAATAAATACATTCCAGGCATCTCTCAAGATAGAATCTTGAGTGGTGAGGCTGCAGTAATTTCTAGAGAGAGCTGCTTGTCAGGATGCCCAAACATTCTGAAAGTCTTAAAATAAAAGCAGAAGCCAGGATTTCTTTCTGGAAAAAAATTTCTGCATTGTGTCTAAAACATCAGGATCCTGCGGGCTGCCTTATTACGGCTCCTTGAAAGATGAATGTGCTCACCAATTACTGAGCTGTCATGCTTTTGAGGTCCTTGTCTACATGTCTGTCTCTCATGGGTTCCTTGGCGTTCACAAACTTATTGGGATGCAAATAAGGTGACCTCTGGCCAGATAGCTGTCCCCCCAAATACCCACTCTTCCCAAGTCAAGAGAGTATTCTGTAATATGACCTCATGTTTGCGAGAAAACTATTATTAATTACACATATCATAATAGGTAACATTTACTGAGCATTGACTATTACTAATTACACATATCATAATAGGTAACATTTACTGAGCATTGACTATGAGGTCTAGGGCTTGATTTATAACCATCCGTTTAATTCTCACAGCAACCCTATCAGGATATTCATTTTACAGATGACAGGCGTGGAGAGTAGGGACAGAACATTATCCTGTCTAAATTGAGAGTCCTATCCTCAGTCCTATATGGTATTACCACCAAAGAACATTGATTGGTTTTCTTTTCAAAACCAGAACAAGGAATTTCAGGCACTTCGTTCAAGGTTGATCACAAAGATCATCTCCAGAAATAGTCAATCACGTGGTGGCTCTTCTGTTTTCCAAAACTCATGGGTCATTTCATGAGAATCCCAGGTGAAATCAGCAGCAAATGGACAGGAATCAACCTGATCACTGTGTGGTCACATCTGAGGTTATTTCATCTGCACAATTTTAATAAAATCTTTTGAGAAGAGATAACAGACTTTAACTCAGCTTGATGACCTATATCTTGTGCTACATTTTTGAGGATTAGGAAAAACGAATTGCTGGGCCTGGATTTGGTTAGCCAGGATGAAAAACAAGTAGATTTTTTTGCCTTATATAAAAAATTAAATTTTCTGGGTTTAATCAACACTAGAACTATTCTGTACAATTTGTTACCTACTAGCCACTACTGGTACATGAGTACTGAATGGGATATGAACGTAAAATATAGGCTGAATTTCAGAGATCTACATCAGAAGACAATATAAACATCTCATAGATTAGTAACATGATGAAATGATTTTGGGCCTCTACCAGATTAAAAATTCCAGTAGAAATTTCAGTTTACTTATTTCATTTTGCATGTCTTATTATGCCTACTAAGAGAGTCTAGGTTGGGTGTTCAATGAGCAAATTAAAGACCGAGGACAGTGAGGTTGGGTACCATCTGATGGTAACACAAATACAACCATGTTTAGAGCACCCAGAAGGGATTTCAACCCTCAGGCTATTTTTCTAGAACCTGTGACTTTTCAAAGATGAATCCAAGCAGAGAGGAAACGGGACTTACTATCAAGTTTATCTGAAGCATATCCTTGTCTCTTCTGAAGGAAGACAGATGGCGAGTGACCAACAAAAACACCTACAAATGCTTTGGGACTTAAAACTTGCATCCGTTTTTATCTTGATCTTGTTAACTTTCATCTTTAAAGACATTTGGGATCAAGTGGTTGAGATCTTTTCTTTATTTTTTGAGATCAATTTAATTTATGCTGACCAATACATGCCGATGGCTTAACTCATATTTTTTCTTTGCTTTATTAGCCAATTAATGCCCATATCATATTGTTGCAATAACCTTTTAAAAAATCTCCTTTCTCCCTCAAATCTCAATCCTCCAAATAGCATGGATTCAGAAGAATATCTGAGATCATGATTGTTTTGTTAAGTCATAGATTGCAAAGCTGTCAATATCTTTAATCCTAGTTATCATTTATTTAATAGTTAAGAACTTTTACTATAAACCAAACGAAGATTTTAAACTAAAAATACACACAGAGCCATTCTTGAAGCACTATTCTCATTGGCACTTCAGGTAGGAGTCACAGTGTGAGACAAGAGCTGTGAGAAATAGAGAGGACAGACAGATGGACATCACCAACAAGGGCCTCTCAGAGTAGGCATCTTCTGTCTTTACTAGCAGACACCTTTCCGCTTTGGGGCAGGACATGACTGGGCCCAGAATCTCCTATGGAGGGCAGATGGAAGTCTGCACAATAAAGCCTTGTCCAGGACAGGATGAGACGTCCCAGAGGAGAGGAATGATGAAGTGGTTTTACCACGAATATTACACACAGGCAGAATGATATGGTACCTTGTGTCTTATTTGTGTCCCGCTGATATGCAACTGGGCATATTCAAAGGACATAGGGTAAAATTTAGGAGAAATAAATGGCCTACGGTGGTATCTCTTCAATTCCAGGACAATAAAACCAACAAGGTGGCATCATTTACTATGGGGTTCATCCTATCAACATCTGGACCTTCATCAGCTACTTTTCTTCCTTTTATTGGTATTTTTCTTCTCTTTAGTGTATAGTGAATCCATGTTTTCCTTGGAGGTCCCAACCTACCACAGCCTTCCACACATTGACCCTACTTAGAAAAAGCTCTTTGACATGATCATTAACCTGTGAACTGTCCAATCTCTAAATATGTCTTTCCATTCAGAAAAATAAACAGAAATCATTTTTCACCTGGTAAATACATCTCTGATCATTTTATCTTCTCCTGAGAGGAATACAGATATTTAACTGGGCAATAATGTGACATAAGAAGGGGTCACCCAGTTCCTTTGTTATTAAGTTCAGTGGCCAAGAAACATTCGAAGACACAGGCAGGGAACACGAGAGGTCATGCTACTAAATTAACATTACTGATTCGATGTCACTTCTACATGCAGCCTCTTTTACCTTAAAACTCTCCATGAATGCAGAAAATGCAAGGAAGGGCTGTTTCATTCTGAAATAGAGGCAACGGTGTTTTCATAAAGCTCCACACAATCAGAAATTTCCCACCCAGAAGGATGTCTGTGAACCCAGAAGGAAGAAAGCTAATTAACTGTCTCCCTAAAAAATCACTCCCTCTTTGGAAAGTCTACTAGGGATCCATGGACTTTGACTACATTCTCAAATGGGGTGTGAAAGAGATCCAAGTTCAACAATACATATAATCAGCAATATAATGGCTCCTTCCAGCCCTCAGGGCCCAATGACCTGCGTTGGAGGAAATTGATTTCATTCATGCATTGTGTGAAGCCAAGCACTTGTGTCCCATGACATGCTTGAACCCATGCTTGTTCTGTCTATGAAATTCATGCTTGAATTTGTCCAACTGCTGAGTACTATTCCCATTGGCCGTAATAATAGTCATTTCGTTTTTTATTGGGAATGGGTTTTATATGCATTGTACAATCGCAACCAGTTAATGTCACCCAAAGACATTTGATGAACTGTTCTGAGAGTTGCTTATTGAGACGTAGTGAGGGTACGTCTCACTGAGCTAATGAAATGATGGCCCGTGACATTGGGCTACGGGCACTTCCCTCCTCCACATTAGCTGTATATGTTCTTCCATTCGAGGAGCCATTGCGTCATTACCTTAACCTTCATCAACTTGTCAAGACAACAGAGGCCCCACTGAGCCGAGAAATAGTTTGTGAGCTAGAGATAAACACATGCATGGACAGCCTTAAGGAAAGAGCTGTAGAAGGGATTTAACTTTTGAAAAGGTGGGGTTTGCACTCAGTTTTGGGAGAGCAGAGAGGTTCGTCCTCAGAGATGATGTGGGTGAATCAGTGAACAAAACACGGACAAGACCAACACATAAAGCTGGAGGTGCAGATAACCAACATGAAAGGAGGAGTGATTTTTCAAGCCTGCTCTCAGCAAAGCCCATATCTATATTTTTACAGGCAGACAAATCTCGGCTTTGAGGGGCCATGGGGCTTACTATCCTTGAGATGTGTTGACCAGACTTGCTTAGCAGACAAAGCTTATAATTGCTTCTCAAGCCCTTTCTGATACATCTTCTGCACCCCGATTTCTGACCAAAGAATTCTATTTCAACAATGCCCCGTGAAATAACCCTCAGGTGGCTGATAGCATCAAGTTCAAGTTGCACCAGGAGTCAATGAGTCAATCCTCCCAAAGCAAGATATACTCTTCTCCTTTGAAGTTATGTTACACCCGGGGGTTGGGATTTCAGGGTCTCCCTGCTCTGCTTCTTTTAATACATACAACCATTTAACAAATAGTCATTAGCTATTTTATGACCTAGGACAGGCTGGGTCTCTACTGTCAGGGAATTTTAATGCAGTTGTGGTATGCACGTACTGAATATCAGCTAATAAATTATTTTGACTGGGATGTTAAGAATGAAATAGACATGGCGAGATGATGGAGTTCCCATGACAGGACCAGAAAATTTGGTATTAGTCACATAGGAGAAGACCGAAAAGGATATTTTGATGAACTGATCTTGAGTTCAGATTGGGATAGAGACCTGAACCTCCATGAGCGGGATTAGAAGAAAGTAGAAATTACAGATAAAGAGAATTAACGTGTAGAGAGGCCCTGAGGGGAGAATCAGAATGAGATACTTGGCAAAAGCAAGCAATGAGAGAGAATGAGACAGAATTACTGGACCTAGGGAGATGGGTAGGACCCACCATTAAAGAATTCATCAGGGATGGAGAGATGGCTAAGCAGTTAAGGCACTTACCTCCAGTGCCTAAGGACCTGGGTTCAATTCCCCAGAACCCACATGAGCCAGACCCACAAGGTGGTGGTCCTGGTGCGCTCTCTCTCTCTCTCTCTCTCTTTCTCTCTCTCTCTCTCTGTGTATCTCTGCTTGAAAATAAAATTTAAAAAAAAAAGAATTCACCAAGGGCCCCAATACAGCACACAAGTAAATAGAAGTAAACAGGAAAGTGAAACACGTTACAGATATCCACGTCATGCTGCACCAGACAGGTGTTCTTGGGAACTGTCACCTTTCAAAGGAGAGAGAAGACGTTAAAGGGCAAGTATCTAAAACTTAAATGACTTTAGCCGCTAGCACTGTTAAATGTTGATCACTCATTATTTTTTATTTCACAATCTGACTAGCCCACAATCTGACATGCCCACGAACTCAAAAGAAATCCTACGAGCAAACTTAGCTATCACAAATGAAGGCAGCAGGTCCATGCGAGATGCAGAATTGTGGGAACTCCACTGACCAAATGAATGAATCACGTAGATGACGACCAGATTGAATGATGTGCCAAACAGCATTCAGTATCATTAAAGAATAGTTTGCAGACAAGAATGACGCCTACCATTAACAAATACTTTGAAGGCAATAATCAAACACACGAGGAGGAGGGCAAACAAAGCCCCCAGAGCGCCAATATGCAAGGCTGAGCTACAGAAGAAAGGCAGGAAGTCGGGCTGGAAGGAGAAACACCAATTGACTAGGGTCTCAGAAAGTCAGAAAAGATTTATACCTCATATTCCCATGAAGTAAATAAAAAAAGAATATGTTTTATTAGGCAGAACCCCAAATGTTATTATGCTAATAACAAAAAGCAGTATTTGATGGGGCTGGAGAAATGGCTTAGCAGTTAAGGTGCTTGCCTGCAAAACCTAAGGACCTGAGTTTGATACCCCAGTACCCACGTAAAGCCACATTATCAAAGTGGTGCATGCATCTGGAATTCATTTGCAATGGCTAAAGGCACTGGTGTGCCCATATTCTCTCTCTCCCCTTACAAATAATTTTTAAAAATTAAATTAAAGCAGCATTTGTTACAGAACTTGCAAGACCTAACACGGAGATAATGAACAAATGGACCTGATTTAGAGACAGGAGCTACAGAGACATGTGTCCCTGGAATGAATCAAAGTACAAGCCCTGCTGCAGAGGCCTGACCACCTGCCCTGCCTGAAGGGAGGCTCACCCCGCCTAGGCATCAGCTGGGAGAAGTTTGGTGCAGTTTGATCGGTTGATTTGTGGTGGGAATTACTTGACTCCTTGAAGTCTGACAGTCCTAGATCTCTATTCTGAAGCTGCTCAGAACATACTTTATACCACAAAGAACAGGCTTAATGTCCTTTCCATCTGCTAGTACTTTAGATATTTGGATACAGTGACTGTCACTGTGTCACCATCCTCACTCTGAAAGTCTTCCTTTCTCCTGAGTAAATACCTTTATGCTCAACTACTCCCAAATCTTTGTTTCTAAAACCTATCATTATAGATACCTTTTCATTGCTGGGAAATGAAAGCACCTGACCAAAACCAGGCAATGGAAGGAAAGGATTTATTAGGGCTTAAAGAATTGAGGGGAAGTGTCATGGTGGCATGAACAGACGGTGGACATCACCTCTGCCACAGCAAGCAGACCACAGCATCCAGAGAGTGAGCCGGGGAGCTAGCTAGACCACCCCTGAGCCCACCTGCACCAACATACCTCCTCCAGCAAGGCTCCAAGGCTCCACCTTCAGAATACACAAGTTTAATAGGGACGTCTCTTTCATACCGCCTGTCGTCCCAACCTCCCCTTCTGTGAATCTTCTCCAGTTTGCCCCTGCCCTTTTGAAGACAGTTCCCACAGAGAAGGCACCATTAATAGCTCACATGATCTATACTGTCTTTAGGTACTGTCGTAGTCAGTCACACGCTGCTGGGATGAATCTCTAAACCAGGCACAATTTGGGGGAGGAAAGTATTTATTGAAGTAACAGACCCAGGGGTAGTTAAAGAAAAAAGGCTGGTCCCCTTTTACAGAAGCAAGAAGAGAGAGAAACAGCCCCTCCAGAAGCAAGCAAGCAAGCACCCTGTCACACTGTAATTCACAAAAATGCAGAACTGCCAGACTGGGGTTCGGCTTTTCTTTTGCATATGTATCCCTAGTATTTTGCATCCAAATTAGAAAGGGTGTCATGACCTCAGGAGGCCAGGCCAAAGTGACACTTCCTCCAGCCAGAAGGCTGAAGACAATTCACAATTATAATAAATTGTATTGGGGGACATTTACTCAAAACTACCACAGGTACCATTTTCTAAGACGTTAATAGTAGGGGGTAAGGATCTATTGGCTGAGCTCAGCCTGTCACTGCTTCTGTCTCCCACCATCACCCTCTGGGGCTGTTTGTTGTCTGTCATGATGAGATGCATAATCCAACGTGAGTAATTTCATCAGGATCAACAATGTCGTCCCTCACACTCCATCATTTCTCATTAAAATCTCTCAGTCTAGTGGACGTCACTTCTTGTAGCAATGATGCCCGAGAGGCGCTCCAGGCTCCCCCGGGCTCTTTCTAGACACCGCCTTATTATACACTCAAACTGGAGAAGAGGTTTGGAACAAAGAGAAAGATAAAACTGCCCCTGAGTGCTTAAAGGCAGAGAGTCAATTGGAAATACGGTCCTGGAAGACAGGTTTTGGATTAGAACGTCCAAACTTCGGTTAACCATGTATCCACCATTACTATCACTTAAACACAAAGTCAATACTAATCATGAGTACTAGCTACTTGCTAATAAATACTTGGTAGGGACCAATCCCTGAAATCCAATTTTAGGTACAGGATGTCATAGAATCCTCACGATAATGTTTTCGGGCGATATATACTAACAGTTCCATTTTCAAGATAAGGACATTGAGACATTTTGGTCAAGTGATTTTATTTACTTGACCTAAGTGTCACAGAGTAGATAGCATTGCAAGGCAACCCTGGCTCTGCTTATTTCCAGTGTTTAATCGCTTTCTAATCTTGTTCTACAATCTGCTTAGTGGCTGCTATCTACACTCTATTATGAGCTACCATTGACAGGAAAGGGAGAAAAAAGAACTTTTAAGGTAATTACTTCTCCAAAATACAAGAAGAGAGAAAAATTACAGGCCATGCATAGTGTTGACCACCATGTTGTGAACTGGGCTGAAACGTATCCATGCGGCTTCTGTTAAGAATACATTTGGGCGTGTGTAGAGTTAAGAAGCTGTTGTACATTTAGGATTTAATAAATAATTCCAAACGGGGGACAAAAAAGAATACATTTGGAACAGAAACAAGATTACAAGGTGACTTATCAGCCTAAATAAACGGTGTTTCCAAGTACTTTTCATGTCACTCAAAGAGAATTGGCTTGTATATAAATCACGTGCTAATTTATTCATTAAAAAAGCCTGCACACAGAAACATTTTATTAACCCTGGTTTATGGTAATAAGATCAGTACTTGGATTTTTAATGCGGCTCTTTTCTAAAATTTTTTATTCTTTTAAATTATTTTATCTATTTATTTGAGAAAGAGAGAGAGAAGAGAGAGAGAGAGAGAGAGAGAGAGAGAGAGAGGCAGACAGAGAGAAGAGGCACCAGGGCCTCCAGCCACTGCAAATGAACTCCCTCTTGTGCATCTGGCTTTATATGGGCACTGGGGAATCGAACTCTGATCCATCTACATTGCAGGCAAACGCCTTAACTGCTAAGCCATCTCTTCAGCCCAGTGCGTCTCTTTATAATTACTCCCTAATTCTGATTTTTTTACCCAATATACACTGAGTCATTTCCAACCCTCAACCTGCAATCAACATCCAATGAAGGTGAGTTCAAATCTTGGTGTCGTAGAAAGGCTTTGGAAAGCCTACCTTGTGCATAGAGTCAATTCCCATACCTAGACATAGACCACACGCCTCCGACATCTACTGGGACAGAATCACTCAGGACAAAAGTCCTCAGAAATGAGTTTCAGAAAAAGGCTCACAAACTAGCATTCAAGTCCCAGCGTCTACATAACCTCTGCCCTCTACAAGTACACTTTAATTGTTGAGAAACATGGGTGGTCCTATCAAGGGAGGCAGCGAGTCCCAGAAAAGTTAGGGATAAATTTAATTATTAAATGCTGACCTCCTCTTCTTTACTTACAGGGCATGTGTACCCATTTTAATATCCATTTTTTAAAGGAAAACCAATGAACACACAGAGAAAAGTACAGAACATGAGATATCCCTACTTGGCAAAACCAAAGGATGTATAACAATAGCAAAACGTTTAATTATGGGCTGGAGAGACGCTTTAGCCATTAAGGCATTTGTCTGCAAAGCTTAGCGGTCCAGGCTCAAGTCTTCAGTGGCCACAAAAGCCAAATGCACAAAGTGGCACATGCATCTGGAGTTCTTTTGCAGAGACAAGAGGCCCTGGCACACACCCATTCTCTCTCTCTCTCTCTCTCTCTCTCTCTCTCTCTCTCTCTTTCTCTCTCTCTGCTTGCAAATAAATAAAAATATTTTTTTAATTATTTAATTATGAAAATCATTTTTAAATGATAGAAAGAGGGGGATCCAATTCATGGCTGATTACCTCTTCAAATTGTCACCCATGGAATATATTACTAACCAATCAGAGCACGTGTCCTTGTTCTAGACAAAACAGACCACAGTCCTTTCTAAACACCAATACCATCGGATAAGTCCTAACGGGTGTAGAACACATTTTCCCTTCCTTGTTTAGGATAAACATGGAACCTGAAATTACCTTGGTTTCTTTTCCAGCCTAACCCATCGTACACGATATAACCACACAGGCCCAATGGACACCAGAATGTTCTCATAGACAAGATCTTAGAGCAACCCTTGCCAATTCCTGTCATTCCTGTTTCACATTAATATCCACAGTAGGAGGCTCCATAATTGGTCAACTGCTAAAACATTTCTGATACATGAGTTAACATTCCTATCATTCAAACTGACCTAAATCTCTATTAGAATAATTCAAAGTTCCACTGTGAATAAATGATTTTCGTAGAGACAAGCGCAGCTCCAGCATGTGTTACAAAGTGAATGTAGTATTTGACTTAACAAATCACATGCCGATTTATCAAATAACTATTTCCATTGGAGGCACTGTATATTTCCTTCTGTGAGGATTCGGGATCATGTCTCCACACAAATCGTCAGTGTCCTGGTAAATACCACACAGAAACAAACACAGGGATGTTTGGGTTTCATTGCTTTTGATTTATCGTGGGTTTGCCAAGATGGTCACTGTTGGTTCCTTCCGCTCTGCTGTCCTATCCCCAGGTCCACCGGGTAAAATTCCATCTAAGATCATGTCTAGAGTGACACTTGGTTCAGTAAGTTTGATTTCATCACAATGACAGCCCCTGTGATCAAGTAACGAGATCAGAAAGGGCAGACTCACCTCATCACAGATGCTGTCATTCCTGCCGAAGTCTCCAGCCTTTCTGGGAAGAATGTGGATATGCACGTGCTGAAAATGTAAAAGAAAGAAAGAAAGGGAAAAAAAACAGTGAGCTTAAGTCCCCTTATGGTTTTTGGTTGGGCAGGGATGTTCTTCTGAAGGCCAATTAGTCCACAGTGGAAAATGAAATTCACCTTCAGTAATTGATCTGAAATCTGCTGAGAATAGAGGCCAAAATAAAGAGGGAACAACCTGGTGGCAGACAGGAACTTGAGTGAGATGGCGGAGGACTTTGGGGGCCCTGTGGAATTATTCAGAGGTGTCAGTCTGGTTCTAGTTAGCCAGCGCTTGGAAGTGACAGCATGTCTTCAGAGATGGCCGTTGAGACTCAGAAACTGACAAGAGATACGGATCGGCCCACAGAGAACTGCATAAGTAACTTGTGATGGAGAGAAAAGATGCCAAATTAAAGAAATCAGGACCTGGAATGATAAATATGCCACAGTAACAAGAAAGTAGTTCTTAACTAAGGTTTTATTTGCTGGGAGAAGCCAAGGTCTGTGTTTGCTAGGATTGCATTGATGACCCCCCCAAAAAATTATGTTCTCAAGGGATCTGCATCTCACAGATGAAGAAATCAATGCAGGTCTGGAGTAATAGCTCAGCAGTTAAAGGTACTTGCTTGCAAATCCTGCTGGCCTATGCTCAACTCTCCAGAACCCACATAAAGCCAGATGCACTCTGGGGCGCATGTGTCTGAAGTTTGTCTGCAGTGGCAAGAGGCCCTAGCATGCCTGCCCCTCTCTCTCTCTCTCTCTCTCTCTCTCTCTCTTTTATAAAGCTCTCTTACCCTCACATATTCTCTCTCTGTCTCCTCTTATTCTCTTTCTTTTCTCTCTCTCACAATACCCTCTGACATATTCTCTCACTGCCTCTCCTCCTCTCTCTCTCAAATAAACAAATTAAAATAATAAATAAATCAATAAATAAAATCAAGGTGAAGGTTGGTCAGGGCCCACAGGAAATGCCATAGCCAGCACAGGAAATGGTGAGATCACTGTCTTTGGCTTCCTTCTTTATCATCTTGTCAACAGCCCATGAAGCACCTGAGAAGGTAAAGTAGCATCAAGATTACGCAGAGGTCCCTAACCCTGCTCCTGCAAAATGTACCAGCCAATGTGCACACCGAGGTCATTTCTGCTTTGAGTATCGTATTGCATTATGTGGGGATCTATGACCACATGCTTCCCTGGCTTCCTGAATGGTAACCAGCTCCTCGCCTGTCCTTAGGGACATGCTTGTGAGTCCTGGGATGGACCCTGTCCCTTCCTTTTCTTTATTTTGCTCTTCTGCATTTAAAGACTAGAGCCATTAGTAGGCTCTGTTACTCTGTCCTGGAAATGACAATTTTGATCAGTGTCGACCATTTGAAATGCCATGACACCATAGAAAGGTTGATAGTCTGCTGTTCAGGTATGTTTTCTTATTCTTTCCCCCAAGGAAACAGATCTGAGGAATTTATGTCTGATATCCTGACATAAATTCTTAAGAGAAAACCTCATCTCCAAATTCAGACAACCCAGCCGGCATTTCAGGACAGAAAAGTCGTGCCAAACCCAGTTTGAAACCTTTTCAGGACTCAACTTACCAACACAATAAAGATATAAACCAAGAAACGGGGCCAAGAGATGGCTCAGCAGTTAATAGTGTTTGCTTACAAAGCCTGGTGGCCCCAGTTTGATTCCCTGGTACCCACGCACAAAGTTGCACTTGCATTTGGAGTTTGTTTGCAGTGGCAAGAGGCTCTGGAATGCCCATATTCATACTCTCTCTCTGTTTACAAATAAAAAATATTAAAAATAAATCAATAAACCAAGAAATATAAGTTCCAATCGCCTGGAGAAAAATCTCAAGACAGAGAGAATCTACCATCATATTCAACATCGTTGTTTTTAGAAAAATTAAAAGGACAGTAGTGCAGAGCCCATGATAAATTATCAGTCTCGTGCCACGGCCAGGAAAGAGCTGCCCGTCAAACCCACATGGAGGTACCGGTTCCTAGACACTAGGATGTCTGGAATCACAAAGAAACAATGAGATGTGTTGGTGAGAATGTGGAAACCTGGAACCCTTGTGTTTAGAGTGGAAAAATGATACAGCTTCCTGGGAAACTTCTGGGCAGTGCCTCGACATGTTCAACATACCAAATGACCCAAGGAGCACATGCCTAGTACATATCCAAGAGAACAGAAGCCATACATACACACAGAACTGGTCATTTAGAGTGGGCTTATTCATAATCAACCAAAAGGAGAAACAAGTCAGTGACTGTGAACTGGGGAACAGTATGTCAAGACAACAGAAGGTGATTTTGTCATAAAAAGGAAGAAAGCACATGCAATGAAAGCCTTCTCCCAAGTGAAAGAATTCAGATACCAATGTCCACAATACTATATGGTTCCTGTTAGGACATGTGCGGACGAGACACCTTCACCAACAAAGGAAGCTAAGTGATTGCAGAGCAGAATGAAGGCTGACCACTAACGGGAACAGGAAACACTAGGTTTGGTGATTTTTATGTCATGGTGACGGTTAGTCACACAACTCTGTAATGACACTAAGAACCACGAGTGTTATACTTGAATAGTGTGAGTCATAGGAGATGTAACTCAATAAAGTGGTCACCTTATTGAATCGGGGTAGCAGAAAGAGAGTGAGTGTTGACATCACTTCTTCAGCTCTGCCTTCTCTGTGGTGCCTCTGTTTCCCCTTTCATCCTTTGGCACATGGGTGCCTTACACATACTCACCTGAAGATGGTCCATGTAGGCAGAATGATACATACTGTCCTTGTCATAATATACTGTAATTCAATCATAGGGGATAAAAGCCAGTGGAGGGAAGAGCAGGGAAGGCTGCCAGGATGATAGCCTCCTGCCTGAAGCCCAGATCTACAACTTCAATCACATTTCTGTGAACCCTTCTGCTTGACACCTACCCATAAGCAGCTGTAGAAGGAAATCTGGCTCTGAAAAAATAACAGAAAGGGCTGGAGAGATGGCTCAACAGTCACGATGCATGCTGGCAAAGCCTAATGACCTAGGTTTGATGTCCCAGTACCCAGGTAAAGCCAGATGCATGAAGTGGTGCATGCATCTGGAGTTCATTTGCAGTGGCCTAAAGGCCCTGGGATGCCCATTTTCTCTCCCACTTCTCTTTCTCTTCACTCTTCTCTCTGTCTCTCTCTGCTTGCAAATAAAGAAATAAATACAGAAACAATGCCAGAAAATGGCCCCCCAGGGATGCCCATGTCCCAATCCCTGACCTAGGAATATGGTAGGTTAATTGACAATGAGCAACCAGCAGATGAAGTTAGGTTACCGACTGATCCTAAAATTAACAATGCAACCCATTGCCATCACAAGGGTCTTTAAAAGTGAAAAGCAGTTAATATCTTTATCATTATCTTATAATTTGTGTCTCAAAGGACATGAGCAAAAATCATGAAAAGTCAAGACACAAACTGGGAGATTTTTTTTTCAAATCATACACTGATAAGTGATTGTATCCGTAATGCACAAAAAGCTATTAAAACTCAAGAATAAAACAGGATGTAATTCACACTTGGCACGTAGAGTCAAGTCAGAAGCTTATAACTAGGAAGGCCACAGATCCTAGACAAAAGCTCCCACCATTCTTTGGCTGACGGAGAGAGTATGACCATCTAAAAGTCTTCATCCTAAATATCAATGCTTATACACCTCTGATTCATGTTGCTATCACTCTTGGGTAGAGAACCTGCTTTTTTACACATGGAGGCAAATACTGGGAGACATGGGATTCATCAGTATGACAAGAAAAGAAAGCCAACTGTCTCCCAGGAGAAGAGTCACCTCTCTTACATTTGCATTACAGAGAGAGAATAGTGGATTAAATATGAACGCTGCTCTCACTGCTAACCTGACAACCTCCTCCAGGGAGACACTGAGGAGACTCAAAACACATCCAAGCAGCAAAACAAAGGATGCAGAGAGTTCAACATTAAAGGAGACTTAGAACATGTCCCACAAGGCTCAGAGGACATTGTGGAAGAGGAGACCGAAAGTTTTTAAGAGCCACTGGGTGGGAAGAAGTGTCCTGAGGAATAGTCCCTCCCCCCACAGAAACTGGATGGTGCATTCATGACCCCAAGGCAAAGATGAATAACCCCTCTGAGGAGAGGAGGCATGCAGAAGGATAACCCAGTAAGAATATGGCCAGCATGCAATATGTTTATGAAGCAAGTTTACAATGAATAAAAACATTTTAAAGACAAAAAAGTTCTAATTGAAATGGACAAAGCATAATAGACACCCCCCAAAAAAAACCCATAAATGAATAATGAGCATGTGACAAGATGTTCAATATATTTAAAGCAACAATGAGAGGCTACTTTATATCTGTGAGGGTTAATTATTATAGGAAAGATTAGTAACAGCAATGTTGGTAAGAAAGCAGAGAAACGAATCCTTGAACAAGCTGGTGAGAATATAACTGGTACACCTGCTTTGGAAAACACTGGAACATTCTAAAAAGATTAGCTGTTTGCTCATCCTGTAAGAGTGAAATAATTCATTGCAGCAGTAGTGTGGTTTGGATATGAAGAGACCCCCACAAAGGGCTCACATAGTAAAGGTTAGGGTGCCAACTGGTGAGGCTCTTTCAAAGTGACTTTATTTTGAGGGTTATGACTTTATGAATGGAGTCTTCCATTGATGGTGTCATCATTGGGTGATAGTAGTGGATGGTGATGGAGACTTTGTACGTGTTTAGTTGGAGGAAGAAGGTCCCTAGAAATGTGCCTTTGATGAGCATATCCTGTCCCTTGCTTTTCTCTCCTCTCTCCTCTCTTTTCTCTCCTCTCTCTTCCCTCCCCACCCCTCCCCCCTCTCTCTCCTGGCTGCTATGACATGAACAACTTTGAACTTCTATACCCTTCTGCTAAGAAACTCTGTTTCACCATGGCCCAGAAACAATGGTGTCATCTGACCTAACCTCTGAAACCATGAGACTAAATCTTTCCTCATCTAAATTGTTTCTCTGGTATTTGTCAACAGCAATGAAAAGTTAACTTGAGCAGTCAATACGAAATAAATACAAATGACCCGATATTTTTTTATTGTAGAGCATATGTACCTTTTTGTCTGCATAATGCTTTTTATGAAGCTAATATTATTCTTTCGACTTTATAAATGAAGAAAATAAGCAAAAAATTTCCCACAGCAAGACTCAAATAAAGTCTTTATGTCTATTTCTCATTACATTAAATTTTGGAAAAGTCACAAAAGCTCTCAACTTGAAATAAGCGAATATATTTATGTAATAGGATTGCTTTCGTATGCTGATTGTGAAAGGAAAATGGCACAGAAAATCTGGGGCAGAAAAATACCTCTGAGAAAACGAAGAATATTCAGTTACCCCCTTGACCAAGAAATCACATTTCCTTTCAGAAAGACACGAATATAAATACTTTCTCATAACTCCACTTCCCTGAAACAAACTCTGAACCAAGGGTAGAGAGACGTAAGAAACTTACCTGGGAGGTAATTTCTGGGCACACGCAGGGTCAAAGTACAGTAAAGAATGTACTATCGAGAGTTATTTTTATGTGTGAATGGAGCTGAGAAAACTCTTGAAGAGGATCTAAACTATGTGCCTTGGCGAAATCCCACCCCAAGGGTCAAGAAATTAGGATACTTACATGCTAACTCTTGTCCTCAGTGGTTGAGCACTTGGGAGCATAACACTTCTATTTTGTTACCCCTGAGACTGGATGAGAATTAGGCCAGCCAGGATGTCTAAAGCCACAGGGCCATGGGGACAAGGCGATATGGTTAGAGATGGGGGCCCCCTTTATAGCAAGCAAAAGATTGTGATGGTGACTGGGACCCCAAAGGTAACCAGGAGTGTCCTTGGACTTGTGTTTGAAGGCTCCACTTACCTCTTGCCTTACCTGATCAACTCCCCTTCAGTGGGAAGTGTCTCTTACTAGAGTTCAAACCTAATCCTGAAACTGATTGGTCAAAGACAGACCAACCAGCTGTCTCTCTGGCTCACTTGGGCCAGAGATATAGTAACCAAAAGAAGAAAGGGCTTGGTTCATGGCTGGCCAACAGAGAGACATCTGAATCTCCAGGTTTAGGTACAACCCTCTCCCCAGCCACCAGGGCTGTGGTGAGGGTGGTGAGGAGCTGGGCTTTTTCTTTTCCCACTTGGACCTCTTGTTGCCGTGATGGGAGCCCTCTTATATTTCTCCTTCTTTCTCTTGCTTGGCTGGTGAGGGCAGATTCCCTGACTTCATATCCATGTGGCTAGAACCTCCCCACATGCTCTCTCCTGACTTGTGGCAAGAGATCTCTGTAGCTTCTCCTCTCCTCTTAAATAAAGTCCCCCACTAGACCTTACCTTAGCCTCCGGTGGGTGGTCTATAATTTTAATTCTTTAAATTTATGTGACAAGAATGCAGATTAAGTTTTAAGGTATGTTGGGACTAGCTGGAAACTGAAAGAACCCTGTTACAAGGAGATGACTCACTTCTGATACACAGAACTCACACACGATCGCTGGGATGAAGGCTTGTTTTCCTTTCTATGGGACAGATGACAATCAGATGAAGGTAACATCTTTGGTGTTCAAAAGTGGCTACAGTTCTTAGATCAAGCTGGGGCATGGGCTCAATACATGATGGGAGTAACAGCCTTGACTTACCCACTCCTGACTCAACCAGACCAGTTGGAACTGTTATTTGTCTATACTGGGAAAGCATACCCAACAGAATGAAAAAACTACTGAAAGTAAAAACCAAAAATGGCAAACACATTAAAAACACAGAACATTTGAATTAGAAAATTCAGACACTCAAAGAATCTGATTCCTTCATTTTATAGAAAATGACTCTTATAAGAGCAATAGCTAACTAAAGGCAGGACTAGCACTGGAATTTCAAGACCTGATTACCTTTCAGAGCTTCTGACCATAGCTCTTGCCCCTCCCACCTGCCCTAGGTCTTACAAAGCTCCAGCGAGAAGGTTTTGGGGGCACAGGCCTTGGAAATATACACCAAGGTTCAGGCCGGACCACTTCCTCTTACCAGGTGAATTTTATTTTATTTACTATTGTTATTTACAAGGAGAGAGAGAGGAGAAAGGGAGGGAGGGAGGGAGGGAGGAGAGAGGGAGTGTTGTAGTCAGCCACATGTGGATGGGATGAATCTCCAAACCAGGCACAATTATGGGGAGGAAGAGTATTTATTGAACAGATCCAAGGTAAGTTAAGGAAAGGCTGGCCCCGCTTTTACAGAAGCAAACAGAGAGAGAAACAGCACCTCCTGAAGCCATCAAGCAAGCACACTGTCACACTGTAATTCACAAAATGCAGCACTCCAGACAGGTTTGGCTCTTCTTTTACATATCTATCCCTAGCATTTTACATCCAAATTAGAAAGAGCCAGTCCCCAGGAGGATAGGCCAAAGTGACACTTCCTCCAGCCAGAAGCCTGGAGACAATAATTTAAGAAACACAATTATAATAAACTCTATTGGGGGACATTATTCAAATTACCACAGGGAGGGAGGGAAGAAGAGAGGGAAGGAAGGAAGGAGGAGAATGGGACTTGCAAATGAACTCCAGATACAGGTGCTGCTTCATACACCTGGCTTTCCGTGAGGAACTGAATCCAGGTCATCAGGCTTTGTAAGCAGCCATCTCTATTTGCTGAACTATCTCTCCAGCCCCCTGCAGGTGACTTTTTACATCATCTCATCGTTCACATGTTCCATATGACCATCAAACCTGTACCCTAATACATGAGATTATATGAAATTATGTAGGTACCATTCTTAGGCCAAAGCTGGCTAAATATTTAATCCATATTTCCTGGTGGCTAGACCACCTGGCAGTAGTGGTCTTCAAGACCTTGTTGACAAGCTGCTTCTGTAGTCAAATGGAAGTTTTGGTTCTGAACTGAGCTTCTCTGAATATACACACTGTTCTGGGATATTGCCCCCAAAGCTTCTGGTTTTCAACATGGCTGTATGTTACCTCTCTTGATATGAGGAGGCCTCATCCTGATACCACATTTAGGGTCATCACAAAATTGCTGAATGCCACTTTTTTGTAAAATAAATGTCATTAGAAATGAAGTTTGCAGATCTCTGAGGAAACCACAGCATGGCCCACTGAGGAATCAAAGAACTCTGTCAAAACCCAAAGGCATGTGTGACAGCGACGGTTTCTGACCCTGTTATGAATGAACTCCTTCACTGAGAAAACTGGCAACGCTCAGACAGCTGGCTGGCTTTTCACAGAAAGGAGGAAACACAGACTCTCCCATGTGTACAAACTGTCTCGGTCACTTTGAGAAATTTAAAGGGGATAAAAAAAAATGATAAAGAACCAATTCAGTTTAAAAAAGAAAATTCAAGAATTTCTAGAGACCCTGCTGAATTTTGTGGCTTGACAATTGTGTTTTGAAGCCAAACACGGTTGGCAGGGCTCCACTGATGAGTTATAATAATAAGTCAGAAGAGGACAACACTGTCATGATGTATGGACCCTGTACATCACTGAAACCCCACAGACCTGATGATGGATTGTCCCAACCACAATGAGCTTCATCTACAGCAGCTTTTAGCAAACCAGCCAGTCTTGAATTTCCAATTTTCAAAAAATTAAGGCCTTTTCAAGTCAGAGAAAAGCAAGGTGAGGGAGTGATATGCAGTATCCAAGTGTCATTGAGGTCTGAAAGCCTGGCACCTTGTCTTTCTCCTTTGGCTTGGAGCTCACAGGGTGTAAATCATCCGCAGGCTATTATGTCTGGGTTCCTCCTCTGCGAGAGCAGAGGCTCGGGAAAGGGAACAAACACGAGACAGTGTCTGTACATGTCTTCTGTCAATCCATTTCCCTCCAGCTTCCATAGTGTACCCAGGCGCAGCTCATCAGTCCCTAAGTAACGATTTGCTTGAGTGCTGTGACACTGGACAAATCCAGGAGAGATTTTTTGTGTGATCACTGAAAATTTGGAACATAAAGAACAGACACAGAGAAGGGTAGAAAGGAAGAAAGCCTATATTTTTTTTTCTGTCATTCCTCTATAAAACCCAGGACTCACTGAGGAGAAATGAGAAGAAAATCAAAAGGCTTTTCTCCCAGAGGTGGAAATGGGAGCCACCATCCTATCTTTGTCACCTTTCCTTCTTTAATACGCATTTATGAGGGCACAGTGTGGCTTATAAGAACATGATCATTTTGGGCTTCCGGTTCATGATGGCGGACTAGAAGCCACGCAGAGTCCCCGGGGGAACAAGGGTTAGGGTTTTTAGCTGTGATCCAGGCCATGGATGCAAGCAATAGCCAGGATCTCAGCTCCAGAAACTTTCCAGCAACAGATTCTGCTGATTGGAACTGGCATCCAACATAAGGGTGCGCCAGAGGCAGTGAGTACAACAGCCCAGCCAGCAGGACCTGCTCCAGTGGCCTGACCCAGCCACTTTCCCGCCCAGGACCTGGCTGCTCTCCCACCCCTGACATGGCTGCCTTTTCCACCCGGGATCCGGCTGCTCTCCTGCCCTGGGACCAGGCTGCTTTCCTGCCCTGGGACCTGACTACCTTTTCCACCTGGGGACCGGCTGCTTTTCTGTGCTGGGACTGGCTGCTTGCACACCCGGGACCTGACTGCTCTCCAGCCCCAGGACTCGGCTGCATCCCAACAACCACCTCAAGTGGAATCAAAATGGGCAGACCTCGATGCAAGAATATTACACCGGCTGAGGAAACCACGCCAAATGACAACAACAATACAACTAAAGGGATAGAGCACAGGCAGGCCCAGGAAGACACAACACTAAACCCTGATCATACTGGCACAGATCATAAGGAGAACTTAATGTTAGTCATGCAAGAAAAGATGGACCAAAATATTGAAAGGGTACAAAGTCAGCTTATTAGCTTTGCCACCAGGCTTAATATAATAGAGGAGAACCAAATGGACATCAGAAGAGACATATCAGAACTAAAGGCAAGCCAGCAAACTGAAGGTATCAAAAACCAGCTTTCCAAATTAACCGAAGACATATGCAAATATAAGAATGACTGTCAGAAAGAAGTAATGAAATCAAACCTTGAAATGAAATCACATCTCAACAAGATGATAGAAGTAACCCAAAAAGAAGTTGCAGAAAACAAAAACCATATTGAAATAACAAGAACATCCCTAGAATCTCTTACCAAGAGGATCAATCACTGGGAAAACAGAACCTCAAACATGGAAGACAGAACAGAGGAGAATTCAAGAGCAATCAGAACCTTGACAAAATTCAAAAGAGCAAGTGAACAAGACTCAAGGGAAATGTGGGATACCATAAAAAGACCTAATCTCAGGATCACGGGGATCCCAGAAGGAGAAGAAAACCAAACTAGGGGCATAGAAAATATTTTCAACAGAATCATTCAAGAAAACTTCCCATACTTGGCAAGAGATAGTCCTGTACATATAAGAGAGATACAAAGGACCCCAAACTAATTGGACCAAAGGAGAAACACCCCAAGACATATCTTAGTTACAATGACAAAAATTGAGGATAAAGAGAGAGTCCTTAGAGCAACGAGAGAAAGGAAACTCACGTAAAAGGAAAACCCATCAGAATCACATCAGACTTCTCCATAGAAACTTTAAAAGCCAGGAGAGCTTGGAACAAAGCGATTCTAGGCCTAAAGAAGAACGGATTCCAACCTAGACTACTCTACCCAGCAAAATTATCCATCATAATTGATGGAGAAATTAAAGTATTCCACGAGACTAATCAGCTTTACAATTACTTGAACACAAAGCCAAACCTTCAAAAGATACTTCATGAGATATCCCATGAAGATGAAACAAACAACCGACCCCAGGAAAGGAACAGAGAACAAGCAAGATAACACCAAAGAGATAGCAGCAACAGCTCAGATACCAACCTCCATATTCTCTACAACATGGCAAACCTCACAGTTATAACTTTGAATGTAAATGGACTCAACTCTCCTATAAAAAGACACAGGATAGCAGGTTGGATCAGGAAAATGGACCCTTCCATCTGTTGTCTTCCAGAAACATACCTTATTGCTAAAGACAGTAACCTACTGAGAGTAAAAGGATGGAAAACAATTTACCAGGCATGTGGGAAGAATAAAAAAAGCAGGTGTGGCTACTCTAATATCTGACAAAATAGACTTTAAACCAACAGCAATAAAAAAGGATGATGATAGCCACTTCCTACTCAACAACTCGCTCCTGAACAATGAATGGGTCAAACAAGAAATCAGACAGAAAATCCAGAACTTCCTAGAAACAAATGATAATGAGGATACATCCTTTCAGAACTTGTGGGACACAATGAAGGCAGTTCTAAGGGGGAAATTCATTGCTCTAAATGCCTTCATAACAAAGACAGAGAGGTCTCAAATCAACCAACTATCCTCACACCTAAGGTCATTAGAACAGATGGAAAAATCCAACCCTAGGAGCTCGAGACGCAAGGAAATAATTAAGATCAGAGCTGAGATTAATGACTTGGAAACAAAGAAAACAATTGAAAAAATAGACAAATCAAAGAGTTGGTTCTTTGAAAAAGTCAATAAGATTGACAACCCCCTGGCCAACTTAATCAAACAAAAAAACTGAGAGGGCCCAAAGTAACAAGATAAAAAATGACAAGGGTGGGATCACAACAGATCCTGAAGAGATTGGAAATACCATCAGGTCATACTTCCAAAACCTCTACTCCACAAAATTAGAGAACTTGGAAGAAATGAATAAATTCCTGGACACCTACCAAAGGTCAGACCAGAGCAGATAAAGATCCAATAACAATCACCGAGATTGAATTGGTAATGAAGAACCTCCCCAAACGGAAAAGCCCAGGTCCAGATGGTTTCTCAGCTGAATTCTACCAAACCTTCATCATAGAACTGAAACCTCTCTTTTTGAGGCTTGTGAGGGACATAGAAAAAGAGGGTAGGCTCTCAAACTCCTTCTATGAAGCTACCATCGCCCTAATTCCCAAACCAGGCAAGGATGTAACAAGAAAACTACAGACCCATATCCCTGATGAACTTGGATGCAAAAATCCTAAACAAAATCCTAGTAAACTGAATACAAACCCATATCAAGTCTATAATTCACCCTGACCAAGTCGGCTTCATCCCAAGGATGCAGGGATGATTCAACATATGCAACATATGATAAATATAATTCACCACATTAACAAACTCAATTGTAAAAACCACATGGTCATCTCAATTGATGCTGAGAAGGCTTTTGACAAAATTCAACACCACTTCATGTTCAAAACCCTGGAAAGAATAGGCATACACGGCCTATAACTCAACATGAAAAAATCAATATACAGATCTACTAAAGCACAAATCATCCTCAATGGAGAATGACTCAAGGAGTTCCCGCTTAACTCAGGAACAAGACATGGGTGTCCACTCTCACCACTGCTCTTTAACATAGTGCTTGAAGTTGTAGCCCAAGCGATAAGACAGGAGAACAGCATAAAATGGATACAAATCAGAAAGGAAGAAGTCAAACTATCCCTCTTTGCAGATGACATGATCTTATACATATCAGATCCAAAGAACAGCATCAGCAAACTCCTGAAGGTGATCAATGCCTTCAGCAGAGTGGCAGGATACAAAATTAACACACAAAAATCAGTAGCCTTTCTATATACAGAAGACAAACTTTCAGAAAAAGACATCAGAGAAACTGTCCCATTCTCTATATCCTCAAACATAATCAAATACCTGGGAATATCACTAACCAAGGTAGTCAAAAACTTATATAAGGAAAATATTGAAACACTCAAGAGGGAAATAGAGGAGGATGTGACAAGATGGAAAGGCATTCCATGCTCATGAATAGGGAGAATTGATATAGTAAAGATGGCAATACTGCCAAAAGCAATCTACAGATTCAACGCAAGGCCAATAAAAATCCCAACCTCCTTCTTCACAGACAGAGATAAAATAATCTCCAAATTTATTTGGAAGGGTAAGAGACCTCGAATAGCTAAAACTAATCTGAGCAAAAAAAATTACACAGGAGGTATCACCACACCTGACTTTAAAACATACTACAAAGCCATAGTAACTAAAACAGCATGGTATTGGCAGAAAAACAGACAGTCTGACCAGTAGAATAGAATTGAAGACCCAGCCTTTAATGCAAGTAACTTCAGCTTCTTAGTCTTCGACAAGGGTGCCAACAATGTATGCTGGGCCAAAGATAGCATCTTCAACAAATGGTGCTGGGAAAATTGGATAAACACGTGTAAAAAAATGAAAATAGACCCACTCTTTTCACCATGCAAAAAGATCAACTCCAAATTTATCAGAGACCTCAATATTAACCATACAACCCTAAACACCCTGGAAGAAAAAAATAGGAGAAACCCTTCATGAGATAGGAATAGAGAATAAGTTCCTGAGCAAATCTCCTGTAGCTTAGGAAGTGCAACAGTCACTCAACCAATGGGACCTGATCAGACTCAAAAGCTTCTGTACAGACAAAAACACTGTTTTCAGAGTTAATAGACCCCCTTCAAACTGGGAGATGATTTTTGCCAGCTACAACTGCGAACTCAGACAGAGTTACAACTCAGACAGAGGCCTAATTTCCAGAACCTACAGAGAACTCAAAAAAATTAATAACCAAAAAGCAAACTGCCCCCCTCACAAAATGGGGCACTGATCTCAACAGAGAATTCACAGAGGAGGAAACACAAATGGCCTTCTCTCACCTGAGAAAGTGCTCAGCATCCTTAAGCATCAGGAAAATGCAAATCAAAACCACAATGAGATACCGCCTTTCCACAGTCAGAATGGCAATCATAAAGAAAACCAACAATAATCCTTGTTGGCAAGGATGCGGGGGACAAAGGAACCCTCATTCACTGCTGGTGGGATTGCAAACTGGTTCAACTGATATGGTAAGCAGTGTGGAGACTCCTTAACAGAATAGACATAGAACTACCAATGGACCAAGCTATCCCTCTACTAGGCATCTACCCACAAGATGTCACATTTCAACACAGAAATATTTTTACAACTATATTTATAGCAGCTCTATTCATAATAGCCAAGAATCGGAATCAACCCAAATGCCCATCCATGGAGGAATGGGCAGCGAAACTGTGGTATATTTACATAAAAGAATTTTACTGAGCTGAAAGGAAAAATGACATATCGAAATTTAGGAAAAAATGGTCTGACTTCGAGCAGATCTTACTAAGTGAACACTCAAAAGAACAGAGAATCGAACGCCACATATTCTCCCTTATATGTGGTCCTTAACCAGGATAACCGTAAACTCTACAGAGACTAGTAGAAAGAAGTGAGAGGTTATGAATGAGGGGTAAGGGATGGGGGGAGGGGAACGGCTTAAGCATGAGGCTAAACCAAATTAGGTTCAAAAACATAAAATCCTCATGAGCATACTGTAACCTATTGAGCAAGTAGTGGGCGTCGACTGGCAAGAGGGGCCATGAGTGGTAGGGAAGAGAGTCTAAGCCTGTGAATAATTTGATCAGTCTAACAACCACTGGTTCCAACCACCGGTTCCTTCCCTCACTGAGCTCTTGAGCAAAGTGACCCATGAGGATCCAAAAACCAGACATAATTCTGTCAAAGCCCTTGAATGCCCTCCCCAGGCCTGAGGCAAAACCCTGTTGCTGAAGGAACCATAGAATGCCATCGATCAGCATCGAGAGACCCTTTGAGTTCCGGAATGTTAACCAGCCCCCAGATGACAGTTAGTGTAGTGCTGGAAGGCACTGCACAAGCTGCCAGGGGAAACTGATCAACAACAGCTGGAATAAACAGAGACCACTGACATGAAACACAGTCTGTGGCCATGAGTAGGCTGACCACACCTCCTTCTGGGAGAGAACAGCGAACCAAGAAAGGAGCACTAGTGCAATGGAGGAACCTGGGCCTGGGGGAGACAATCAACAGCTTTTAAATTTGGGCAATTTTTCCACTTAGTGAGGGGGAGCCCTTGTCTGGAACTGGGGATTCAGGGAGATAGGCACCGGATCCCATACTCTTGTGCTCCCAAGAAAAGATGAACTATGAGAGTGATTGACGGGGAGGCTACTAAAAATAGAATCTAGGTAATCCAGAATTGTGTATATTTTTTAACCTACACTGATATCACTCTCCAATGGAGATTGTGTTTGTATTTTTCAGGATGCAGCGAGACAGCTGTGGCCCATCTAATGCTATCAACCGACCTTAGCCGATAGGTGAGATCCTGGCAAGAGATGAGCCACCACAGTCATATCGTGGAGGATCCATATGGAACCCTGCAGAGAATGACAGAATGAACAAGGGACCCACAGCCACAGCCATTCAATCAACACAGGATAAGCCAGGGTGACAGAAACCAATAATTTTCGACACAAAGACCCCTAAACTCACAACCTTAAAGCAGCCTTAATACTCACCCATCACGACTCAGGGAACTGAGTGGAAGAGGGGGCGGAAAGATTGTGAGAGCCATGGTGGGAGAGATTATCCAGAGATATGGCACCCCTTAGTAATAAAATACTAGGGTCAGAAGAACCTGGCTGAATACTAGGCTATCCATGGTCCCCTGCCACAAGGACTGATCCAGACGACCCATGGAGGAGGATATCCAGCTGATTGGGGATGGGGGAGGGGGAGCATTGGAGAATTGGGGATAACAACTCATTGTTTGCCCACTAAATAATGTAACTCATTATGGACAATAAAAAAAAAATTAAAAAAAAGAGAACATACTCATTTTGTTTGAAACCCACTAGCTTTGGGGGACAAAGCCATCACTATCAAGAGAGCAGGTGCTGGGAGAATTTTTTTTCTTTCATAATTTATCACGGCAATAAACAGAACAATAGGAGAAATCTACTAACTGCATAAGAGCAACACTGACAGATAATTCCATTCTGTCAGAGTCAGCCACAGGACACCCAGATGAATCTCTAAACCAGGCACAGTTTGGTGAGGAAAATAGTTATTAAAGTAACAGACCCAGGGAAGTTTAATAATGAAGAAAAAGGCTGGCCCCTTTTACAGATCCAAGCAGAGAGAGAGAGAAACTCATTACCTCCAGCCAGCACATTCTAACTCCAACTAACAAAACAGCAGGATTGTCAGACTTCAGCTCAACTGCTCTTTACATATGTATAGCTGGAATTTCACATCTACCCCAGAATTACCTTAGGGTTATGGTAGGCCTAAAATCCAGCCTAGGTGAATCCAGCCTGGGTGACATCTCCTCGAGCTAGGCAGCTGGAGAAAAAAAATTTTAATTTTACATTTTAAAATCTATTGGAGGACATTCAGTCAAACTACCACATGTTCCAAGTGGTTGCTTCCACCTTTCTTTACCAAGTGTACAAAAGGAGAGACTAGAGGTAGAGTTATACCATGTGGAGGGAAACGTCTGTGTGCGTGGTCTCCTTTCCCATTACCATGCCTGGAGTTTTTCACTCCTTTGGTTTCCTGCAGCACAGTCTAACTCTCAAATGACTATAGGTTTTTGGCACCCACTCCTCTCCCCAATTGCATAGTGTGGTAGTTTGAATAATGTCCCCCAATATATTCAAAGGTTTATTATAATTGTAAATTTTCTCCAGCCATTTCTGGCTGGAGGAGGTGTTTCACCTTGGCCAGATCCTAGGTTCAGCCCTACGGTGTTTCTGGGGTGGGTCTGGAATTCTAGCTATACATATGCAAAAAGCAGTCTGAGCTCAAGCTTGGAGCTCCTCGTTTGCTAGTTTGGAGTGTGCTTGCTTGCTTGCTTGACGTGCTGCTAGTGGTAGGTTTTTTTTTTTTTTTGTCTCTGCTTGGATCTGTGAAAGGGTGCCAGCCTTTTCCTTAACTTCCCCTGGATCACTTCAATACATTCTTTCCTCCCCCAAATCGTGCCTGGTTTGGAGATTCATCCCAGCAGTGTGTGACTGACTATGACACACAGTGTAACACCATTCACTACCTCAACAGGGCCCAGACATTTCTTTGACAATATCGAGTTGATGTCTATCCTGGGTCCCAAAATATGGTAGTAATGGTATCATTTGGAACCAAGGCTTGGAGGTAAATGGTGTGAATGAGGCAGGTTTTGTATCTGGAGAGATGTGTGTCCTTGCATGGGATATTAAAGGAATCATCTTTGTTATAGAGAGAAGACTGACTTCTAATATAATTTGGTCTTTAAAACAAGGTCAGATACTATCTGCCATTTAATCAACATTTATATTACCTCTCCCTTTATGTGAGGACACTAGCTACTAAGACCTAGTGTGACAGGGTCAGGCTTCTGCAGAGACAACCCCTCCCCTTGAGTGGGAGGTGTCTAGCTAGAGCTACAACCTAGGGGCTAAAACTGATTGGTCAGATATAAACCAATCAGCTGTCTCTCTGACTCACCTGGGGAAAACTTAAATTAACTTCCCTAGAAGAAAGCCCTTCATTTTCCCCACATGGCACGCCAGCAGAAGGATCTCTGAATCTCCAGGCCTTAGAAAGGTAAGGCCTACCCACCACAGCTAATGGCTGGGGTGGGGGAAGGCTCCAGACTTTTCCCCTCATGAACCTTTCCTTTTTATGATGGGAGCCTTCTGTCATCTTTTCTTCTGCTACTTATTTAGCTGAACAATGTAAGTTCTGTTAAACTCTCTACATTTACTCCCCACACTGGTGCCTGGAGAACTCTGTAGCTCCCCATGTTCCCTTAAACAATAGTCTCCCACTATACCTTACTATCTTGTTGTCTATGATTTTAATTCTTTAACTTTATAGACAAGGACTTGGGTACTCCTTAAACTTTGGGGCACACTGGAATTCTTGCTGGGCGTTATCTAAATTCTAACCCCCAGATCACCCCGTTACACTAGGATTAGTTACATCTGCATATGTGTGAACATACACATCTCCTTACAAAACACTGCAGTTAGGAATCTCTTTGCTCTCTCTTTCTCTTTCTCTCTCTCAACTGAAATTTGTCAGGATTTAGTAAATTGCACCAGGTCATCCAGCTGAACAAGTCAGATCCTTGGTCAGGGTCGTAGGATACCAATTTTAATTCACTGTTATATTTCTTTCAAGTTAACTGATATCTCTGTGGTTCTGTGTCCTGAATAAGCTGAAAGGGTCCATGTCTTAGGGGGGGATGGCTCAGTGGGTAAATGCTCTTGCTTGAAACTGTCCAGGTTCTGGACTCTCGGCAACAGGCCAATAACACTGCAAGAAGCACCACCTTTTACATTAAGATCTTCTATGTTGGGTGATAATTGATATCGTCTCCAGCAACTGGAATTGTATTTTATGATAGGCATTGCTATTTGTACTGATCCTAAAGATTCTTTTTATAAATATTTTATTTCATTCATAAGGAGAGAGAGAATTGCTACACAAGGGCCTCTAGCCATTGCAAACAAACTCCAAACACATGAGCCACTTTGTGTGTCTGGCTTTTCCTGGCTACTGGCAAATCAAACCCACATCATTTGATTTTGCAGATAAGTGCCTTAACCACCAAGCCATCCCTCCAGCCCCTGGTTCTATGGATTCTTGTCTGCATTTAGGGGAGAAGTGAAGAAGAAATGAGAAGAAGGAAGGGTGGACCTTGGGAAGTTCTTAAAGAATAGGCCAGTGGGTCTTTAGTAACTGACAATATAATGCTCAATTAAACCTCCAGGGCACTCCTGGCATAACTTTAGATGAGAAATGCTTCATATTAAAGCAGGTCCACTCCAGCTCTACAGAAATATCCTCAAGCCACACTAGAAACTTCTAAAGTTGAGTATTTTTATATGCCAGGAACTGAGATAAACACTTTATTTGTAATCTCTCAGTTATTTCTCATAAAATTCCATGACATCATAAAAATTGCTGTTCTCATGTTGATGACAGCAACCAAGGCCTCTGGAAGTGGAGGGACTAAGTCTGCCCAATTCCAAAGCCCAAGTGCGACATTCCAGTCAGTTAGACTAGGAAGAGTTCTAAACCTTTTCCCCCCACACCATTCCATCCTGGGATGTTAAGACCATCTTCGAGAGAGGCCAGTGAGAGGGAAAGATTTATAAAAAGGTTGACCTCAGTCATTCTGGATATATTTTCTATTGACTCAAGATGGGTATTAAGTCATAACCAAACTAAGTTCTTAAAACTGTTTTGCAAGACAGTGAATTTTAAATTTTTATTTATTTATTTGCAATGAGAGAGAGAGAGGGAGGGAGGGATAGGGAGAGATAGAATATGGCAGAGAGGAAATGGGCATGCCAGGTCCTCTGGCCACTGCAAATGATGTATGCACTGCTGTGTGCACCTGGATTCACATGGGTACTGGGGAATTGAACCCCAGCTGCCAGGCTTTGCTAGCTAGTGCCTTTAACCACTGAGCAATCCTTCCAGTCCTAAACCAATGGATTTTTAATCATTGTCCTTAAAGAAGTTGACAGACTCAAGTAGGATTACAAAACCATGATAACTCCGGGCATAGGGATGACACAAGGGGTCATCTCTTCTGAGTTAGGTGATGCTCATGTGACATGACAGGTGTAACCCTGGGTGAACGATCTTAGAGAAACAGTCTTCCACTTGGCTGGACATGCAGGGAGCTCGTGGGTTCTTTGTGACATTTATTTTATAAGCTTTTGTGTAGGAACAGTGCCCTAGTGATGCCTCCTGGGGGAAAATGACTTTCAAGAGATACAGAGAATGTTACAGAATTTGTCACCAATATATTTAACAGCTATCATTATAGTCACTTGATGGCAATGGCTTTGTTTTTTGGTAGGAAAAAAATCAAGTAGTTTTCGTTGTTTTCTTCTTTCTCTTCATGTTCCCTTTCCTTAGCTTTTCTTAAATATTTCATTTATTTATTTTAAGCAGGGAGAGAGAGAGAGGGAGGGAGGGAGGGAAGGAGGGAGAGGGAGAGAGAGAGGGAGAGAGAGAGAGAGAGAGAGAGAGAGAGAGAGAGAGAGAGAGAGAGAGAGAGAGAGAGAGAGAGAGAGAGAGAGAGAGAGAGAGACAGAATGAGAATGAGAATGAGAATGTATGGGTGCACCAGGGCCTCCAGCCACTGCAAACGACCTCAATATGCATGCTCCACTTTGTGCATCTGGGTACTGGGGAATCAAACCCAGGTCATTAAGCTTTATAGGCAAGAGTCTTAACTGCTGAGCCATCTCTCCAGCCTTCCCTTAATTTTTTAAAACTATTTCAAATGCTTTCATATCTTTCACAGATTCTCTAATTCTTTCTATTAACAGTGATGATGCCAGCTATTAACTACAAAGTGGAAAAATAATACACTTTTATCATCCATTATTCTGGAATTCTGGGACATTTAGGACTATGTATTTCTTCTGATCTTTTTCTTCACTGACTCTCATGTCCTTAGGATAGAAAAGACATTTACTGAATGTTCTCAGGATGGTTGGGGTGGATGGGGGGGTGGATGGGTGGGTGGGTGGATGGGTGAATGGATGAATGGGTGGGTAGTTTGGAGGATGTGTGAATTGATGGATAGAATATGAATATAGATTGGTTGCTGGAAAGATGGTTAAAAGAAGACAATTACAGTATTCTAGAACCACGGCCATTCAATCAACACAGGATAGGCCAATGAGACAGAAACCAAGGATTTTCGACACAAGGACCCCTTTAAAGCAGCCTTATTACTCACCCACCACGACTCAGGGAACTGAGCGGAAGAGGGGGCGGAAAGATTGTGAGAGCCGTGGTGGGGGAGACTGTCCGGAGGCATGGCACCCATCAGTAACAACACACTTGGGCCAGGAAGACCGGGATGAGTACTAAGATATACAGGATCCCTTGCCACAAGGACTAATACAGACAGC